>ML791478.1:720363-732174 GCA_009831015.1 Picea engelmannii
TCTTTGTGTTCATTGTGGTGATGACTTGTTGATGATATATTGCTGATATATGTTGCTGATATGTGCTCACATCTAACTGGTTATAAATGACAACAATGGGTAATGAATACATGTTGAATGCTAATTGATGAGTTTTTGTGCAAGAGGGAAGTTTTGGGAAAAAGAGCCCCACACTCATTCACCCCCCCCTCTAAGTGTGGTAGGTGTGTCCAACATGGTGATCCTATATTTTAAATTTCTCTCTATACTTGATTAAATATTTGGGGATATATTAGTAGGAAAAAACATTTTTTTTGCTTGCATGTTGGTAAGGAATGGTTTGAGTAATACAACTATTTTCCATTGAAGTATACATCTTGAGTAATATAGTCATTTTCCATAGAAGTATACAGATTGAGTAATATATCTATTTCCATGGTTTGAGTAACAAAGTATACAGATTGAGTAATATATCTATTTCCATGGTTTGAGTAACGAAGTATACAGATTGAAGTCATAAGAGTTCATAATACAAATCTATAACGGATATTAGTATGTAATTGTAGTCTTTGGATGAAAATCTACTTGCAATTCCAACTATTGATTTGGGTAACATAGCTATTTGCATTTGCATTTGGTTTGAGTAATATTTGCATTTTCTATTGGTTTGAGTAATAAAACTATTTGCATATCACATTTGTAGCTATTATGTTATTAGATTAGTAATACATATCTTTGTCCTAGTAATACTAATATATATCTATTTAATTACACTAGTAATAGTTATTGGATGACCAAACTAGTAATCCATTTTCTCTTTGTAGAAGAGAACTATTGTAGGAACAAACAAGAGTTTGGTTAAAATACTAATAGAATTCAAAGATGTTGAAAATTTTGGATGACCTTGGTTTGATTATATATTCCCTTGTTATTTTTTATGTTCTTTGTAAAAGAACAATTATCTTGTGTTGGGGATTGGGTGTAAACCCATGTGAAACAAATAACATAATCTACAGAATAATCAACAAAAAATAATTTCACAGAAGATCGATGGTGTCTAAAGACACCGTTATAACATTTAGGCATAGTGCATTGTGAGTAGAGAATCAAAATGCATATTGAACATATTGACTTGTGTCATATTACACACCTTGCACATATTAAACCTAATGACCCATCAAGTCCTTTATTTATAGTATCAATATCTAACCCACTTCCTTGAAACTGAGAATATCTTTTCCACATATAACCATCGATGGTTGGAGTGGATCCTAGGAAATCTTCGCTGACTATTCGATTAGTCAAATTAGCTTGACCTGACCATCCATGCATCCAACTCATAGTCGTTTCCATCAACCGACTGTCTTCGACTGCTATTCAAATTTCTCATCGATAGGCTTGTCATCTAATCAAATGATTGATGTCGACTTATAGTCGATTGCTCGACCAACTATTTCCAGTTCTTGGTTGATTGTCTGACTGACTAAATCTAGGATAAGTGTGATGAACCATCAGAACTCGAGGTTTCAACACCTCCTGATCAACATACGACTATCAATATTCAAGAGGTAAAATTAAGTCAACATGACACCCCCCATAAGTGCAACTTCTTTAAGCCCAAGAAAAGTTCGGAGATGGAAAAAATTTGCTTCAGAAAAGATCTTTGTAAATATATCAACAATCTAAACATTTGTGTTGCAGTAGACAAGAGTGACAAATTTCTCGTGAACTAGCCGTCTCAAATAGTGAGCATGAAGCTCAACATGCTTCATTTTATTGTGTGTAACTAGGTTGTCAACAACTTGAATCACACTCTGGTTATCACAATAGAGTGTAGTCAAGGTCTATACATGAAACCCAAGTTCTCCTAAGAGCTGGTGAATCCATACTATCTTTGTTCCTACATTAACAATGCCATGATACTCCGCTTCCATATTTGATAGAGATACTATATTATGTTTCTTACACGACCAAACCAACACTACAATTCCGAAGAAAAATAAATAGCTAGAGGTGGAATTTCTATCATTGCTATGAATGCCTATTTAGAGACGATGAAGCTGACTAACGAATATGAATTTTGACAATATTTGATACCAAGATGAGTGGTACCCTTGAGAAAATGAGAAATCATCTTGACAACTTTCCCGTGGCTTTCTCGGGGGTCCTGCATAAATCAAGAAACCACACTAACAACAAAAGAAATTTAAGGTTGGCAATGAGTGAGATACATAAGGCTACAAATGATATGTCAATAAAGGGTGGCTTCGACCTTGGGATAGTGAAATTTTTTACTCAGCTTAACTCTAGACTGAAAGGGAGTATCATAGGGTTTACAATCCACCATCTTAAATTGTTTCAAGAGATCCATTACATATTTATATTGACAAATAAATAAACCATCATACATAGGTAGAACTTAAAGACCCAAAAAATAGTGCATAATACCAAGATTTGTCATATCAAAGGAGTCAACAAGTTGTTTCTTCAATCTAAGAATGAGATCAATGTTATTTCCAATTATGACAATGTCATCAACATATACAACAATAATCCAAGTATTTCCATGAGTATAGAGTACATACAAATTGTGATTAGATTCACAACGTTTAAAACCAAGATGGAGAAATAAGCAATTGATCTTAGCATGCCAATCTCTAGGATATTTCTTCAAACCATAAAGATACTTTTGAAGTCGACAAACAAGATTGGAAATTTTCACAAAACCAGGATATGGTTCCATGAAAATTTCCTTAGATAAGTCACCATGAAGGAAGATACTCTTGACATCCATTTGGTGGATCTACCGTCCAAAAAGAGAAGGAAGCGAAAGAGTTCGTCAAAAAGGGTTCATCTTTATGACATGAGAAAAGGTATTAGTGTAGTCAATGCCTTATAATTAATAAAATTCTTTAGTGACTAGGTGAGCTTTATGATGCTCAAAAAAACCTTAAGAGGTAAATTTAGTCTTATAGATTCATCAACATTTCACAATGTTCTTTTTTGAGGTTGAGGAACCAAATCCCAACTGTGATTCTTCAAAAGATAATCCATCTAAGATTACATGAATTGTTTTCATTCAGGTTGTCCTTATGCATTTGAGTAGGTAACAAGATCACAAGTTTCAACAACACAAGTCATTAAAGCAACAAAGACATGCTGCTTTTGACTGCGAGTTTGTCGACCAGAAGAAATATCACCAACATCAAGACCAAAAAGTTCAATCATCTTTACGGTCCATATAGGTAGGCAAGAAAAGGGTGAATTGATGTCCACTATAGAAAATGGATCAAAAGAAGGAATGATGTCGGTTGAAGGAGATCATCAACTAGTCAAAACAAAAATCAACAGACCATTCAACTCAAGACCAAAGGTCGACAGCCAAGTCGAAACATTAATAGATTTTGATTTTCCAGTCAAAGGACTAAAAAATGGAATAGGTGAACCATTGTTGGAGACAACATCAAAGAGATCATCGTACAACAATCCATAGGAAGCATTCAACAACTTAATGTCAAAAGACTTCTCATCAAACAAATCATTTATTTTGATAATGATTTGGTGTTTGTCAGGGTCAAACAATTGATAAGATTTGGAATTTTTAGAGTATCCCATCATGATACATGAATGACTCTTCACATCTAGTTTATTCTTGCAATAATCGAGAATATGATCCCAAGAAACACATTTGAATATTCAGCGGTGGCTGAATGGGGGATCTCTTCCACACCATATCTTTACTGGAATCACATAATTGAAAAATTTAGTCGAGATATGATTCATAAGATAATTTGCACAAGAACCAACTTCAACCCATAATTCAGGAGGAAAATCTTTAGCCTACAAAAGAAATTTAGCCATTTTGACTAATGTTCGATTCTTGCGATCAACAACACCATTCTATTGAGGAGAATGAGGGACCGATCTTTGTTAGCCAATACCATATCGAATAAGGTATTCTTCAAAGGGTCGATTCACATACTCACCACCATTTCATGATATCGGGAACTTGATAGGTCGACCACATTTCTTTTCATCCAATGCCTTAAATTCCTTGAACTTTTCAAAGACTTGATTCTTATTTTTCAAAAAAAATACCCAAGTGATTCGAGAGAGATCATCAATAAAGGTCAAAATATACCTTACACTTGATAAGGAAGGTAGATTGATGCAAAAAATATCACTGTGAATCAACTCCAAGAGGTTTTGTGCTTTCCACACTTTTCCAGAGTCGAAAGGCGCCTGATGATGCTTACCCAACACACATCCTCAATAAACTCCATTAGGTGGAAAAAATTTAGGAATACCAACAACCATATTCTTTGTTTCCATCAACTAATGACTTCGAAAATTTAAGTGTCCAAGTCATTCATGTCAAATTATACTTCATTCATCAGAGTGAGAAATGAGAGCAGTTGGCTCTAAGTCGGGTTGAGTTGAGTTGAAAAACTTGTGTAGACCATCCTTTGGGTCAAGATCCCTGATAAAGAACTGATCTGGCCAAAACTCCACAATTTTACCTGTTTGTGTCAGTTGAGAAATTGACAATAAATTTGTGCTTAAACTCAGCACATGATATACATAGACGATCTTGCCATGTTGACAAGAAACATCACCATGAACAATAATGTTGAGAGAAAAACCATCAATAAAATATATCTTTTTCTCCATAGATTTATCTAGGGACATGAACAAGGAAGCATACTTGGCCATATGATGAGTGCATCCATAATCGACTACCCATTCATTCTGTGTGGAATGAGAAAGAAACTCTTGAGAGCTTCCGACTTGGAAGGTAAAATTATTAATAGGTCGACGAAAAATTGACATATCTCCTTCAAGTCACTTGACCTTCTCCTCTAAGTCGTCTCTCTTCTTGTAGAATAATTTCTCCACATGTTGAGTCTTTCCACAGTACTGACATGTCTTCTTATTATTATTCTTTGAGGTTTCATCAGTCCTCCATTTAGTTTTCTGGTTAAGACATTTTTGTTTGTGTATAGGGGTATCAAACCATCCTCTTTCCTTATGATTCACCTTGATCTTTCCTTTAAGAAAGTGAGCTTGATGTTTTCCATCAAGCGTCCCTTCATCAAATAATCTATGTTGATCATTAATTAGTAAGCCATATAAAACATCAAATGTATAATCCTTATCATCTTCTTTGCATGCCTTCTAGTTTTTTCGGAATGTCGAAACAAACATGTCAAATGGTGTTCTAAGATTCATCAGGACCAAATCGATGAGTTTTCCATCTTTCTTATGATAATTCTTTCCACATTCGCCCAATTTCAACTGTATCTCCTTCACATGTGCCAAATAGTCCTCAATTCTATCGAATGAATGAGGATCGAGAGAGATTAACTCTTTCTCTAATTTCACGACTTGGATTTTTTCAACTTTCTCCAAAAAATATTTTATCTTCTTCTAGACTTGATGAGGGTATTTGATTCCACTTGTATGGAATTGAATCTCCTTCAATATATAGGTCATGATGACCCCTACAACGTCATATTTCTTACCATCGACGAAAAACTTCGTCTGGTCATCTGTTGGATCTAGAATCACAATCTTGGTATATTTCCAAAGTCCCTTACTCTTCAACAAGGTCTCCATGTCTGGTGCCCAGATAACATAGTTCAATCCATTTAGAACAACATAATCGATATTAGAATCCATCTTCGATATCTAACGAATCTGACATGTTTCCACAGGTTACAATTGAAAAATCACCGACCCATAGTCAATCATAAATAGATCTGACTCAAAAATATTTGTAGACAACATGTGAGCTCTAAACCAGTCACTTTGATACCATGTTGGGGATTGGGTGTAACCCTATGTGAAAAAAATAACAAAATATGTAGAATACTCAAAGAGAAATAACTTCACTGTTATAGCATTTAGGCACAACCCATTGTGAGCAAAATATTACAGTGCATATTGAACATATTGACTTGCATCAAATTACAAATCTTGCACATATTACACCTAATGACCCATCAATTCATTTATTTATAATATCAATATCCAACCCACTTCCTTGAAACTGAGAAGATCTTGTCCACATATAATTTTCAGTGGTTGGAGTGGATCCCGAGAAATCTATGCCGACTAGTCGGTTAGTCAAATTAGCTCGACCCAACTATCTATGCATCCAAATGATGTTGGTAGGTAGATCCATCGATCGACTATATTCGACTGCTAGTTGACTGTCCGATTGACAGGCTAGTTGACTACTCAATCGAATGATGTCGACTTCTGGTCAATTGCCTAACCAAATGTTTCTATTTGTTGGTTGATTGTTTGACCATCGAAATCAGAGAGAAGTGTGATGAACCATTATAAGCTTAGGTTCCAACATCTTGTGTGTGTATTTAAAGTAGTATGTAATTATTCTTGGGTCATAGAGCTATTATATATTGCATATCACAAAATATGCCACAAAATATAGCTATTTGAGTAATATCTCTATTTGGTTTGAGTAATATTTTCATTTCCTATTGGTTTGAGTAATATAACTATTTGGTATGAGTAATATCTGATTTTCTATTGGTTTAAGTAATGTATTAACACTCTTAATGGAAATATGTAATGGAAATCAACATGTAATTATAGGTTTGGGCCATGGAGCTATTTGCAATTCCAGTTATTGGATTGATTAATATAACTGTTTGTTTTGATTAATAATTGCTTTGTTGTTGGTTTGAGTAATGTATTAATGCTCATAATGCAAATTGTTATTTGCATGTGCATTTGGTTTGAGTAATATTTGTTATTTGCATATTGCATATGAAGATATTATGTTGTATTTGTATTTTCTATTGGTTAGTTGAATATTTATTATTTGCAAATTGCAGTTGAAGCTATTTTGTTGCATTTGCAACAACTATATTACATGTTACTATCAATTATATATCCATTAGATAGATGTTACTATCTATTACATGTTACTATATATTTCAATAATATAGCTATTATATTTCATTTGCAACAATTATATTACATGTTACTATCTCTCGAATTCTAGTTTATAAACCGATTAAGAGTTAGTTAAATTATCAAGGAATACAAATGATTATACTATATTACCATGAAAACGAATAGGAGTTAATATAGCTATATTACTATGAGTAAGAGTTATTTAAGAGTTAATATAACTAACCAAGACTCTTCATAGGAGGACTGATTCATATTTTTTTTCTTGTCTTAAGTATATAGATTGAAATCATAGTGACATTTCAAGCTAAAGAGTTAAGATCTAAGAATTTTATAAACTAGTTAACAAATAGTTAAACTATTATCATTTATAAAATAAAGAAGCGTTGGTCCCTGATCATAGTTTAACTATGTAATTAAATTAGAAATAGATATTGCAATTCCACATAATTAAATTAGTAATAGATGTTGCAAATAGTATTTGGTATATAGAAAACCAATTATAGAAAAATAGACTATCATTTATATTAACATTTTCCAAATACAATGCCCTGAATTGAACATGAAACTATGACATATGATTTAATTATGAAAATTCCATTATAAATTCGTCATGAATACATACTAATCAAGATGTTATCTTGAATCCAAGGAAAACTAGAGGAACACCAAAAATTCCTTTATTACAAAATCTACCTTCCATGTGGTTAGGTTAAACATACAACATCTTCATACTTGAGGAGGATGAGTATGTCCATCACCCGAGTATGTTGATTTTCTTCATTTTCCTTATCCAAGTAGGTTTATTTTCCCGCATTTACTTGATACCATTTCTCTACTTGTAGCCAAGGAGTAATAATAAAACTCTAGTTCTAACTTGTGCTCAATACCCTTAGAGGAATTACAAGTCTTGGAAAAGAATATACTGGATTGACCCCTAAATTAGTAGGAAGAGACGATTGTGGTGAAGCAATCAAATTATAGTGGGGGATATAAATGTTTATAAGGTCTTGGAAGAATCATGTATTCTCTACTATTTGATCGATTGAATTGGTCAACATCCTCCTTTATTTGAGCTTGCATGTAGTCCTATCAAGCTCCTCCCTTGATCATTTTGAAGTTTCTATTGCACCTTATGTTGTTCTTTTTCATGCCTTTCCAGTTGTTTTTGGTGCTCTTTTTCTTACTTTTGTCTCTCTCTTTGAATCATTTCCTATGTTCAATGTTCTACTTCAACACTAATTGTTTCCCTCTTCTCATTTGCAAGATCCTTCTTATTTCGTTTCAATTCCATCATCTGATTTTTCTTTTTCTTTGCCTCAACCAAGAGTGTGGTGTAATCATCAAAAGTTAGTAATTGTGAAATCCTTCTTAATTGAAGAAAATATAATGATATTGTCCTTGCTTTCTCTGTCACTCTCTCCTTTGGAATCCTTAGGAATTGTCTGAGTACTGGTCCAGTACTTGGATAAATATGAGGATTATATAAGAGTTTTGATTCAACTTCACTGGCTTCTTGATCTAACTCTTCAGTACCTACATTGTGTTCCTCTACATCTCTAACATCCATGTAATAATGGGCAACTTCATTGTTCAATTTTGCTAGCAACAAAGGCATTTCAGTGCTTTCTGCATTAGTATTGGTAAAACAATGTCTATTCATATTCATCATGGCTTATGCTAACCACTTAGGATATGATACTTGGCTTGGCAATGTCAATTGCTCATTGGTGCTTCACATTGATTGAAAACCTTCAATCATTTTGAATATGTTATGTATAATGTATGTTATTTTTGTGATGCAATGAATTCCATATTCTCTTGAGATGCTTCATCATCAAATTGAGTAGCACTAACATGTTCATCATCGTCACTTGATGGTTGGAAATCTCCTTGAGAGAGGATCAATATGTTCACCAAAATATTTGTGTCTTCCTCGCCATGTATATCAAAATCTTGGCTAAAAGCCATATCATTGAGAAAAACACATAATTTACTGACCAAATTCTAGTTCACCTAAATCCAACCTTGATATTTGAAACTATAAGATCCCTTTTAAAATCTCCATGAGAAATTTCTTCTAATTCAAACCTTTTATAAATCCATTCACAATTTATAAATCCATGTGGCTTTCATGGCCATCAAAAATCAACAAGTGTCTCTTTTCAATTGATACACCACTAGGTATAGATGCAACAAAATGATAAATCCAATTCATAAAAAAATATTTATTCATCCATGCATTGGGATTTGCAACCATGCATATATTGGCTCACAATCTACAATACAATCATTCGACTAAGAATTTCTCTTGACAAACAAAACCTAGGGAAATTCATGTCACAAAATAGTTACCCAATCCCTACTCTTAGGCATAATTTTTGGCACATTCCTACTCCCTCTCTTGGAAAATACCTACATGTCACAATTGCTTCTAGCTCACAAACCAATCTCCCCATAGTTCCATATATGTTATAGACTATATGAATGTTTCTCATATGCATTGGACATATTTTTATAGAATTAGGTCAAAACTACATGGTGTAAATTCAAAGCTTTGTCTCCATCTAGGTCCTCTGTTGTTTGTAACACAAACTATGGATGTATTTTCTTGAACCTTTCCCACCATGATTTCCCATGAAATCCATATTTCAATGGATTCGGCCTATACTAATAGGTTTGAGAAACACTGGCCTTTAGTTGTATCCATTAGAGACATTTTGAGGTAAAAAATGGGTTTCAAAACAAAAATGTGCTATTAAAATCAAGTTTAAAAGAACCAATAGGATTCAAGATGATGATGTAAACCATAAGGGTAACTACAATGTTTGAAGGAAAGAAAAAAACTATTTTTTATTGTATTTTCAACTTGTCTTGATATGGGTTTACTTTAATTTCAAATGTAGGCACTCATTGGATGTGGAACTAAGTTCTGCATCCAACGAGTACCCACGCTGCATACTTTTAACAGATTGACCATGGGATAAATTTGAAATACACAAAAATACATGTTTCTTTAAAACAACCACTTCCTCCTCTTGTTCAATTGATTTTGTAAGAGGAACTTTCCTCTTTGTATGAGTGAGACCATTTAACCAATAATACAATGATGTTGCTACACTTCCATATTTTTTTCCAGCTGATTTTATCGAATATTGGTTGAATTCAACATCATCAATTGTCTTCATCATATCCTATTTTGTCCAACCTCTAATAACATTGATATTATTAGTAAACTTATATCTTGCACTATACTAGATGGTGGAATAATGCCTTCATTCTTTGCCTCATTATGCTCTTCAACATTTTTATTTAAATTCTCTTCAACAATGACTTGGTTTATATCCTCATTTGATGTAGTGTGTTGTAGCTAGGCAATCCTAGTCACTTGTCTTTTTTCCCTCCTTGTTCGAGTAGCTATATTCCCTTTTGCCATGATTGCGGAAACCTATAGAAGAAGAGTGTAAACATACAAACAATACAAACACTGGAAACCCGACCATAGAGACACACAATAGAAACAAATAGATAACCAATACAATGTAATAAAATAAAATGTAGTGTAAAACAAACATATAATAGATAAAGTGTCAATATTTGAACTAAAACATATAGATAATAGTAACATACAAATAACATATACAATGTCAATACCTGAGCTGAAGATACTTTGTGAGGGAGTGTAGGCAATGATTTGCTGAGCGGTTTGGAACTTTGAAATGTAGAAATGGTACATCTAAGGATGATAGATGTTTATTTATAGTATTCTACTTTGAGTTTTGATTGGTGAATGATCATTAGCATGGATTGAACACTTGAATTTTTGAATGTGTGTCTAGGATTGATTTGATTATAATCCAATGGTTGTAAAATTCCCCTCATTGATCCTTGTGATTTTGAAGCATTTAATGGTCTTGGGGGATTGGTTTGATGAATTTAATGTGTTGGTTGTTATTCATTGCATTATATATTACATTATTAGGGATAAGTTGTTTATCACACTTACATGTGAGGCTAAACATAAACAATTGAATTGATGTGCATGTGAAGATGAGCCTTGGGATAATCTTGGGTTTGTTGTTTGGAAATTCTTCTCCATATGTCATTCACTCTATTTGATATGATAGATCTCCTATCATAAGGAGAAAACCTTATAGAGAAGGTTTTTACAAAACATTACTAGAAAACTTATCCCTTATATGTTTATAGCGGAGGTTTTTGCGGAGGTTTTTAATGCTGATGTGCCTAAGTCGAAACACTGCACTGATGCTCTTACAAACATAATACCCCGGTGCTTAAAAAATAAAGTGCACCGATAACTTCTATTAATATAACATACAAAAATATCATTTTTTATTTTATAAAAAATAAAATGCATCACGATGCTACATTATGACCTAAGCACATTGGTGCACATATAATGAACACACTGGATCAGGTTAAAACAACTGATTATTGAAAAAAAAAATTAATTTAAAAAACCATAGACCTTCCACAGTGCACTTAAATACCGTTATAACCTCGATGCATCTACAATAGTGGTGCACCGAAAAACAATTACGACATGCTTAACAATATTATAGTCTCAAGTTTTTTACTATATAACCAAAAATCTGTATGGTGCATTATTCATACACAAACATATCGGTGCATCCTTATATACGGAGAACCATTTTAGGGTAAAATAAAACAAGCGTACGAATGCCTTTAGGTACAAAGAACGCGCTAATGCAACTTACACTCAAGCACACTATTTGGGCTTCAAAACGTCATACAAATATCACTCATTACCATACATTTTTCACCTATGCTTCCATTATATCACTCATTATTCACCACCATGTCACTTCATTTTCCCTATTGTTCACCATTAATGGGTCTCATTTATATTTT
>ML791478.1:732699-772351 GCA_009831015.1 Picea engelmannii
CTGTGAGTTGAGTCCTTGTAAGGGGATTAGAATCTCAGGCAAACATAAGCACTTTGTTTTTAGTAGGTAGATTTGTTTAAATTGCAGAGGTGTTTAAGTGAGAAGGAACCAAAGTACAATCTCTTGTAAAAGAGTATTGGCTCATGCTACATCAAACCCTCATGAGAAGGAACCAAAGTACAATCTCTTGTAAAAGAGTATTGGCTCCTGCTACATCAAACCCTTGTGAGAAGGAACCAAAGTACAATCTCTTGTAAAAGAGTATTGGCTCCTGCTACATCAAACCCTCCTTTAGGTAGTTGAATCTTTCTAGATCTATATAGCGCTTCTAAGTTTACCTTCCCGGGTTGACATTAAATTGAACTCTGATTGACATCATCAATTAGAACTAAACACACACCACGAATGGTTAAAAAAAAAAAAAAATACCAAACTAAATTTCATTATCACATTTCCTTTTGTGATTCCAACCTTTGACACAAGAAGTGGTGCTCACCTTTCTTCTACATCCACCCCATTTGCAGTTCTCTATAATGTTTCTTCCTTAGTGCCCCTATAGATTCCGTACATTTTCCAATTTTAGAAAAGGTTGAAAATTTCATTTTTCCTCTATGAGCCAACCATGCCTTTTTAGGGAAAAAAAGACCAAGAATTTTTTTTGTTACCTCCTTTTAATTTTTATTGGATTAAAATTTAAAATTGGTCTTAAATTTTCCATTTAAAAATAATTTCGTGGTGTGCTTTGCGCATTCGGCTCACCCTAGACAACGATGCATCCTATGAATTTACAGGAAGCACCACATAGGGTGCTTCTTGTGAATTAACAGGAAGCATTGCTTGTAGTGTGTTTAAATATACACAACACATTGCTAACACTAAGAACCACACACCGGGATGGGGTTGTGCATTATTGGTGCCTTTGTCTTAGAAGAGTCACTGTCTTCGCAAAAATCCCATCGATGCATTTTGACAACTTAAACACACAACACATATAATAATTAACCTATTAGTGCATTTAATTATTAACATAGCACCAGTGCGCCATACAACATGGAGCACCATGAAATTGCAAACACGAATCATCAAACTTATTGATGCACCTTACTGGTGCATATCAATGCATTTAATGAAGAATGTAGCACCAGTGCGTCAAATAAAATAGATCACCATGGATGTTACTTTCTTTTTGATAAAGTGCACCACAAACAATGAACATTATTTATTAAAGGCGCACCAGGTACTTTACCACTTGTTTTTGCAAACATAAATTAACTTTAGTTTTTGATGTATAATTTCAATTTTTTATATATGCAACAATAGTAGGTCGACGCATACAAATTTTTATGTGGGTGGAAGGCCAAAATAAAAATAATTTAATCGAAAAACTACAAATTTAAACCTCCACAATTAAATTTTGCAGAGGTTTTTCTTTACTGTAGAGAAAAAAATGGAGGTCACTCTTAGGTGCCTCTCATAATTAGTGCATGAAATTGATCCTTTGTTACTCCATAATCACTTTGTCTCACATTTCCTCATCTGTGGGCCACTTGACTTTCTCCAAGACATCATCCTCATCATTCGTGTAGCCATAATAACTGGCGTCAATTCCTTTGTAAATTATCTCACACCTAGATCTCATATTTTTGGCCTCGAGGGGATTATCGAATATCTCTTTGACGCTGGGGAGGAATTTTGCAACACCAAAATATCTATAATGAAGACCCTTACCGGTGTCACCAGGAACATCAATTTCATTCCCTTCAAATTTTGTTACCTTGGCCCTACTTTGGCATAATTAGGACCTCCAAGTTCTATGATATAAGCTTCCCAATGCCCCTTTTGCTTGATCAACAAGAAAGGAACCCTGGTGGATGCATTAATTATAACACTCCATCAACCTAAAGGGTGACCTAAGGTCAATATTGTATATTTAATAGAAGTTAAGAAGCACATTTGAAAAAAATGATGATCCATAAGCTTCACTAACATACCTTATCATTGAATATCAAGCATTTCCTTGGTCTCAATGTGCTACTCCATGAGATCCTCACTCATGTATTTTCCAAGAAGCTCTCGTTTCTTATTCTCCAAAACATTTTCTCAATCCTTTTCTCATTCAAAAGGGGCACATGGGCAACAAAATCTCACTCTCTCTATTGTGGTTTCCCTTGTCCCACTCTCCCATTTCTTTCACCACATGCTCCTCTTCCTTGAACAATATTGACTTAATGATAGTGACCTCCCCACTCTTGAACATCAACTTGGAATCCCTCTTGATGGACTCGATCATCTACCACTCCCTCAGTGCTCTAGCCTGCATCTCCTCCTTTGGCAGGCTGCTTGAATTTCTCCACAATACCGTCCTCGTCATCCTTGTAGCCATAATAATTGGCATTAATTTATTTGTAAATATCATACCTATACCTCCTCTTCTTCACCTCAGGGATATTATCGATAAATAGATATTTAATAACCCCTGTATGTGAAGAAGAGAAGTTCTAAGTGTGATATTTACAAGCAGATTGATGCCAGTTATTATATCTATAGGGATGATGAGGAGAATATCTTGGAGAAAGTCGAGTGGCCCACGGAGCAGGAGACATGGGATAGAGTGATGAAGGAGTGGAAAAGTATCGATTATGTCAAGAGGGAGGCTAGGTTGATGGTCAAGAGTGGGGAGGTTGCTACCATTAAGATGGTCATGCTTGAGGAAGAGGAGGATGTGGCAGAAGAAATGGGAGAGAAGGACAAGGGAAACTAAAAATAGAGAGAGTGATAGTTTGTTTCCCATGTGCCCCTTCTGGATGAGAAAGAAATTGAGTGCATGGTTGTGGAGAAGAAGAATTAGGACCTTCTTAGTAAATACATGAGTGAGGATCTGAAGGAGGAGCATGTTGAGTCCAAGGAAATGCTTAGCATTCAATGATAATGTATACTGGTGAAGCTTATGGATCATCAGTTGTGCTTCTTAAATTCTATAAATATACAATGTGGTCCTTAGGTAATTCTTAAGGTCTATAGAGTATTATAATTAATATATCCACCAAGGTTCCTGTCTTGTTGATCAAGAAAAAGGGGCACTAAGAATCTTAGATCGTAGAGATTGGTGATCCTAATTAATCCAAAGGAGGGGCCAAGATGACATACTTGGAAGGGAATGAAGTTGATGTGCCTGGTGCCACCGACAAGGGCCTTGGTTATTGTTGGAAATATAACTGAGGGGGGGGGGGGTGAATCAATTATAATATAAGCTTGAAACTTTTGTTGTTATTTTCTGAATCTTTCTAGATTATTATTTAATGTGTTACTGATAACTTAACATGCATAGATATACAATATTTGATCAATCACATAGAATACATAGAGACACAGATTTTCATGAGGAAACCCATAAAGGGAGAAAACTTCTTCTTCTTAGGATGTCAATCAAGCTACAACCTTCATGTACATCATAGTCTTTAAGCACTAACTCAGATATGAGGCTACAACCTCTGATAGCAAGCTACAACTTGTAGAGAGCACCAAATCTTAGATTTCTCTAACATTAACTAGATGGAAGCACCAACTCCTAGAATATATTCTAGCACCAACTAGAATTTAGAGGACTACAATGCTCCCTAGCACCACCCTACCACCCCGATTGAAACTTACAAAACTTTACTTACTTTTTTTGTCTTTGATATGGTTTGTTACAACTCCATGTCGCCTCAGCCTTCTTCAAATTCTATGATATGTTCCGCTTCTGCCTCTTTCTGCTTCTATGCTCTTCTCATTTTCCTCCTACGTCCTTCACATCTGTTCAATTTTTCTTTTTCATTTTATCCTCTGTGCATACATTTCATTCCTTTTCACTGCACCTCTTCTCTTCTCCTTTTATGCTGCTTACTACCACCTTCTACGCTCATGCATTAGTTCCCAAAAAGCACATTCTCTGCATGTCTTTATCACGCAAAGTCCTCTACCAGATCATCCTGGAAACTCTTCGTCACCACAACTCTATGCTGCATCTTAATTCTATATATCCTCTTCTATGTTCTGCATTTCATATTTTCACCCAGTTCTCTCCCAGGTCCTCATCGCAACTCTGCCACTTTACGGGTGGTTACTCACTATCTATTCATCATCAATGCCAGTTATCCTGATATTCCTTTTCTTCACTAGCATTTATAGTCAGTCATTTTATTCGATGTAGGTAAATTAGTCCTAAGCCCCTTCCTTTACGTGACCACTGGCGGTGACCACATGCCTATTCAAGAAGTGCTTCACGATCTTGGTCTAGTGAGTGCTATCTCCTTCTTTCGATATGGCCTTGGGAAATGATCTCACGTGACCACGTGATTGCAGGTGCATCCAAAGGTGGTTTGAGGGAAACCAACTTTTTGCCTTGCAATTCACTACAGGCTCCAGGTATGCCTTTGGCGATACCGTGGTTTTGATTGTAGAACGCTTAAGAAAATTCAAGACCCAAGCATGCTCTGGCCCCGCAATTGAGCATGATCCTTGATATCCAATCCCTTCACGATGCCACTCGATCGACGACTTATATATTCCTTCCTTTCCTCCTTCTACGTTTGATCCCATATCTCCACAATATGTCAACACGTAAATTCCTTCCAAATCAATGGCTACTATTGATTTCGACCTTCCGGTCTTCGGGAGTTTCAACTCTCAAATATCTGTTTTCCCATATGACAATATTCCGGAGTGGAAGATCTATTGAAACCTGTCTCCGAATCTACAATTAGGATCTCCTCCCCGAGTCCGGCCTTCAGGACTTTCAATTCTCAAACTTTCATTTCTTCTGTACGCCAATATTTTGGAGTCGATGATCTACAAACACCTGTCTGAATAGATCAAATGGTTTACACTTATCCTTTCACTGCATAATCCATCAGCTAGGACTTAATCAAGCATTGTGATGGATGGCCACCATTTACTTCGACACTTCGGCTATTCTAATTACACCATCCTTCCGCTATATTTTGATCAATGGTTGAGAATGAACCTGAAGTGATCTTTATATCAGATGACTTTTGTCCACTTCAAGACTTTGAAGTTCAGGACTTTAGGACTTTAGGCATCTACTGGTGGTGAAACTTTCGAAGCAAATCTCCCAGAGTGATGTAACATTACACATGTCACCTGTTGACTTGGCATGGACCGAGTGGTTTCCATGTGTCACTCACTAAAGTGGTATGCCACATGTCCTTGCTGACATGGTCTGCCACATGTCCTTGCTGACGTGGTCTGCCACATGTCCTTGAATCAGACGATTGAGACTTACTTCGAGTCTTTACCCGGAGTCCACAGGTTTACGCCACATATTTTCTGGATCAGACGACCCAGATTCACTTCGGATGATTTGACGCTTGAGATATTATTTGGATGATCTGACGAATGAGATCTACTTTGGATGATCCGATGATTGAGAATTTATTTCGGCTCTCCGGTCTTCAGGAATTTCAAATCTCAAACTGAAACTCTCGAAGTGATTTCTCCAGAGATCACGATCCATCGCCACATATCCCTCTGGCTTTGACGGTTGAAATTTACTCCAGCTCTCCATCTCTGCAGACTTTGGGAATTTAAAATCTCAAATTGAAATATCTTGAAGTGATATTTTTCCGGAGCGTAACTTTCTCACATATTTAGACCTGAAACGAATGATGTTCGTTTGATCAATATCTTAGATCAATGACTCGATCTATCTGCGATGCAACTTTTCCTTGGATTAAATCCAACGAATCTCCATATTTTCTTATCCTATCCTTCCACTTAATTTTATCCGATGGTCGTGAAGACTCTCGAAGCAGATCCACGGTCAAGGATTTTGATCCTGATCACATTTCTGTACTGCGCTTTCCCTTCTGAGATTTGATATCTGCATACTGTTCGCTTCCCCTCCTGAGCTTATGTTTTTCCTGTTTTCCATCATCATTGTTGTTCTTTCCATCAATGAAAATCACAAACTTCCTGTAAAAAATGACAACAATCTCCCCCTTTGGAATTGATGGCAACCCTGAAAGGCTGCACTATTATGCTTAGACCTCCAATTGTAGCATACAAACAACACTGTTTTCTCCCCCTTTGAAATCAATGTCAAAGAAATAGAGAGTGACTCTGTGCTCCCCCTAATCATGTACACTAGGATCACTCTCCTCCTGATCAGATAGACTATTTATCTTGATAACGGGGTCACACCCAACTTTTGGCGTAAATACTCAAACTGATATTTTGCAAGTGGTTTAGTGAAGATATCAACAATATGATCTTTGGATGGAATATAATGCAAAGAGACAACAGTGTTGGTCACTTGTTCCCTCAAGAAGTGATACTTGATGGGTATATTCTTGGTCTTGGAGTGAAATACAAGATTCTTTGACACACTAATTTCACTAGTATTATCACAATGAATTGGGATCGGTGCAATATATTTTACCTCCAATTCTGTAAGTGTCTGAATCATCCACAATACTTGAGTATAGTAAGTGGCAGTTGCAATGTATTCAGATTCTGTAGTTGATAAGGAAATGGAACCTTGCTTCTTTCTCAACCATGCTACAAGGGAGTCTCCTAATAAGAATTCACCTCCAGTTGCGCTTTTCCTTTCATCCACACATTTATCCCAATTAGCATCGGAATAGACTGATAGTTGAAAATTATGATTCCTAGGATGCCATAGGCCATAGTTCATTGTTCCTTTCAAGTATCTGAATATTATTTTGATAGCTAATAAATGACTCTGTTTAGGTGTAGCCGGATACCTTCCTACCATTCCAACAACATGCATTATGTTTGGACAGGATGTTGTGATGTACATTAGGTTGCCTATCATAGACCTATATGAACTCTGATCAACATCAAGTGAGTCATCATCCTTGCTTAACTTTCATCCAATGACTATAGGTGTGCTCATAGGTGTAGAATCTTCCATTTGAAGCCTTTTCAACATTTCTCTTAGATATTTCTCCTGAGAAAAAAATATTCCTTCAAACCTTTGAGTAGTTTACAAACCAAGAAAAAATGATAGTTCCCCTATCATAGACATTTCAAATTCAGACTGCATGGTAGAAGAAAACCATTGTACCAATGAAGCATTATTTCTTCCGAAGATGATGTCATCTACATAGACCAACATAATGACAAAATAATTACCCTTTGTTTTGATATATAGATTGTTGTCAATTGTTCCTCTCTTGAACCCTTTGTCTTGAAGATAATTCTCCAGTTTGTAATACCATGCACGGGGAGCTTGTTTCAACCCATATAAGGATTTATTCAAATTGCAGACAAAGTCAGGGTTATCTGACAGTTGGAAACCCTCTGGTTGTTCCATATAGAATTCTTCTTTTATATATCCATTTAGAAAATCTGACTTGACATCCATTTGATAGACTTTAAACTGTTTATGACAAGCATAGGCAAGAAACATTCTAATAGCTTCTAATCTTGCTACAGGCGCAAATGTTTCATCAAAATCCAGTCGTTCTATTTGAGCATATCCTTTGCAGACCAATCTAGCCTTATTTCTTACAATATTTCCTTGCTCATTCATCTTATTTTTGTAGACCCATTTGGATCCTATTAGATTTTTATTTGTTGGCCTAGGAATGAGTTCCCAAGTAACATTCTTTTCAATCTGGTCCAGTTCCTCATTCATTGATTTTAACTAATGTATGTCTTTACTAGCTTCATTAAAGTTCTTTGGTTCCACCATGGATATGAAGTATATATGTGGTTGCTCGGTGTCTTTGATTATCCTTCTCCTGGTTTGTACACCTTTGTCTTTCTCACCAATTATCTGACTTTCAGGATGATTCTTTTGAGTAATTCTAGAGGAAGGATTTGATGCTGATTGTTGTCTTGACTCTTCTTGTCTAGGTGTCTCTTCTCCACATGATTCATCATCTTCTTGTGACTATGAGATTTTTTGTTCGTCATTTTCATTGTTCTCATCATCTTTTTCATATGGCTTAGTGCTTATTCTCTATTGATCTTTTACAAGAGCTTCTTCATCAATTTGAACATCAATACAGTCTACTAATTTATGCATTCTTTTGTTAAATCATATATATCCTTTACTTTTCGTTGCATATCCTAAGAAGATACCTTCATCAACTCTACTATCAAATTTACCTAGATGATCATCATTATTCTTGATGTAGCATTTACTTCCAAATACTTTGAAGTGCTTGATTGATGCAAGTCGACCAAACCACATCTCATATGGAGTTTTATCACTGTTCGGACTTAGATGCACTTTTTTTAGAATATGAACAGTCGTGTGAACAACCTCCTCCCAGAAGGTTTGTGAAATGTCCCTTTCACTCATCATAGCCCTTGCCATCTGCTGAACTGATCTATTTTGGAGTTCTACAACTCCATTTTGTTGAGGAGTACTTGGAATAATATATTCTCTTTTAATTCCATGTCTGTCACAAAATTCTTTGAAATCTCTTGACAGAAATTCTCCGCCCATGTCTGAACAAATTGCCTTTAATTTCCTTCCTATATGATTCTCAGCTAATGCCTTAAACTTTTTGAACTTCTCAAACGCATTAGATTTTTCTCTTAGAAAGAAAACCCATGTAAGTCTGGAGAAGTCATCAATGACTAGCCTAAAGTAACGTTCTCCTCCAGTTCCTTCCTTTCACGATGGTCCACATAGATCCATATGAAAAATTTGAAGTGGTTTCTCTGAAGATGTGAAACTCTTCGATTTGAACTGAGCACGAGTCAGCTTCCCCATCTGACAAGATTCACATACAGAGTTATTAGGCTTAGATATTCTTGGAAGGTCTTTCACAATGCCTTCATTATTCAGTTTGACAATATGATCAAAATTCAGGTGTCCAAGCTTTTTGTGCCATAACCAACTTTCATCAAATTTTCTTAAATGGCATTTCTCCTTATCTTCCTCCAAAACATATACATTGTTTTCAATTCTAACCACTTTTGCAATCATATCTCTTGTGTTTATTGTCTTTATTTTACAATTCTTGGCAGTGAAAGTGACTTCACATCCTCTGTCACATATCTGACTGACACTAATAATATTATGCTTTAAACCATCAACAAATAATACATCTTTAGCTTTTCTTCTTCCACTACTTAAGCTTACTATTCCTTTACCTCTGATCTTTCCTGGAGCATCATTTCCAAAGGTCACACTCCCTGATTTATTTTCTTTGAGTAATAGGAACTTACTTTTGTCACCTGTCATATGACTGGAGCATCCACTGTCAATATACCAGGGGTATTTTTGTCTTTGAGATGACAACACTAATCCACACTTGTTATCTTCATTCTTCTTCCAAACCTTGACGTTTTCAACTCTATGATTTGAATTTGGCTTATAGTTCTTTAAGCGACAGTCTCAAGCTTTATGTCCATAATTATGGAAGATGTAACATTCTGGTTCATTGAATAAAGGATCATAACGATTGTTCTGTTTAATCCACGTCCTTTTCCCAACCATCACATGATTTGTAGTATGTGGTTGTTTGTTACTTGGCTGTCTCATTCTTTGTTGTGTCAGATATTTATTCCTTGGTTGTCTTGATTTCTCATGTCTAAATCTTAAAGAACAATTTACAACTTTGTGGACAAAGTTAGAGCAGTAAAAACAATATCCATAGAAAAAATCTTTGTACCTGGAAAATGGTTGTCTTCTTTGAGCAGGTCAATTTCTTCCATGCTGATGATTTCCTTGAGCAGAGGGTGTATTATTTATTTGTTCTATAGATTCAGTTCTGGTAGATTTTACTTCACTTCCTTCCTTTGTTTTTGCAGGTTTGTTGTTGTCAATGGTTGTAGATTTGAGAAACTTGATGGATTCTTTGTTGCTTGGATGACCACTAATTTATCCCTCTTCATAACCCAAACCAGTTTTCAACTTCGAATTCCTTTGTTGATTTAGAATGGAGGCTAATCCTTCCGAGGATTTAATACGTGTCAGATTTTGATGATATAAGGCCTGAAATTTCTCTAGATCTTTTCTGATAGTCACTACTTTAGCTTCCAATTTTTCACCTTTTGTTTCGAATTCCTTCAATTGTTGTTTGAGTATGTCTTCAATATTCTTAGCTTCTTCTAACTTAACCTTCAACAGAGAAATTTCTTTAGTTGGTTCATTGCATGTTTTATCATACCTGAGCAATAACTGTTTTTCTTTTCTTTTCTTTTCTCTGAGTCTATCAATCTCTTCCATGGCACTGAAAAATTCTCCTTCAAGATCTACTACTACTTCACAATCAATGAACTCACTTCCTGTATCTTCAGTGTTTAGATCTTCTAAATCTATTAGCATGATATCATTTATTTTATCTTCAATAGAAGAGTCACTTCTTTCATCATCTGAGGGATCATCATCATTGTTTACACAAAGGCTTTTCTTCTTAAAATTATTCTCTTTATAGACCTTCTTGTGTTTGTTCTTCTCTTCATCGTCATATGTCTGATCCTTTATTTTGTGAGGAAACTTAGATGAAAAATGACCTATCTTACCACAGTTGAAACATTTGAAGGGCAATTTACCTTTGTATTTGCCTGATCCTTTCTTTAGTCTTCTCACAAAATTTGCTTCAATCTCATCTATATCAGAATCTGTGTTTTTATCTACTTTAAAAGATGCCTCTCTTGTAGTGGATTTACCTTTGGTGATTCTCATTTCATCAGAAGTTAGGGTTCCAAGAAGTTGATCTAGTGTCAACGTTTTGAGATCAGTTATTTCCTCTATAGCAGAGACCTTTGAGTTAAATATATCAGGAAGAGATCTTAATATTTTATGGACTAGAAACGATTCATCTATCGTTTCACCTAGGCCTTTCATAGTGTTGACAAGTTATTCTATACATAAGAATTACTTACTGATAGTTTCGTCTTCATCCATCTTTAACTGCTCAAATTTCAGTCCGTGAGTCTAAAGTTTTGCGTCTTTCACCTTTTTATTACCTTCATAACTACTTATCATCTTGTCCCACATTAATTTTGTTGAATCACAGTGCATGACTTTGAAAAACTCAGCTTCAACAAGTCCACTAAAGATGGTGTTCATTGCTTTTGCATTAAATATAAACTCTAGATTATCATATTTTGAGGCCAAGACTATAGGCTTCACATATCTCATTTCAACGACATCCCAAACATCAACGCCCAGAGACATTGAATGTGTTCTCATCCTTATTTTCCAGAAGGCAAAGTTTGTCCCATCAAACAAAGGGGGTCTATTAGTTGAACTTCCATCATGACTAGTCATGTTCAAGCTTATGGATCTACCTTTGATCAAAGTAATCAACTCTGATACCAATTATTGGAAATATAACTGAGAGGGGGGTGAATCAGTTATAATATAAGCTTGAAATTTTTCTTGCTCTTTTCTGAATCTTTCTAGATTATTATTTAATGTGTTACTAATAACTTAACATGCATAGATATACAATATTCGATCAATCACAAAAAATACACAGAGACATAGATTTTCATGAGGAAACCCATAAAGGGAGAAAACCTCTTCTTCTTAGGATGTCAATCAAGCTCCAACCTTCATGTACATCATATTATTTGAGCACCAACTCAAATACGAGGCTACAACCTCTGATAGCAAGATACAACTTGTAGAGAGCACCAACTCTTAGATTTCTCCAGCACCAACTAGATGGAAGCACCAACTCCCAAAATATCTTCTAGCACCAACTAGAATTTAGAGGACTGCAATCCTCCCTAGAACCACCCTACCACCCTGATTGAAACTTACACAACTTTATTTACTTTCTCTATCTCTAATATGGTATGTTACAACTCCATGTATCCTTAACCTTCTTCAGCTTCTATGTTGTGTTCTGCTTTTGCCTCTTTCTGCTTCCATGCTCTTCTCATTTTCCTCCTGCGTCCTTCACATCTATTCAGTTTTTCTTCTGCATTTTATCCTCTGTGCATACACTGCATTCCTTTTCATTGCACCTCTTCTCTACTTCTTTTCTTCTACTTACTACCACCTTCTACGCTCATGCATCAGTGCCCGAAAAACACATTCTCTGCATGTCTTTATCACACCAAGTCCTCTGCCAGATCATTGTTAGGTAGCTAGAGAGGTAGTAGTGGGGGCCCAGAGGGACCATAGTGATAATAGTGGAGGCCATTTAATGTAAGGTGGACTATGTCCACTATATTATTAAATAAGGCTCACTATGGTAGTTAGATATAATAAATGGGTAGTTAGATGTAATAAAGGTAAGAGGACTTTTTAGAAGGTTCTACTTCTAGAAGATTCCTCCTCTATAATGTTCTTCGGTGATGGTAGCACTATATAAAGAGGTTCAAGAAATGTAATGGGAAATGAAGAGAAATATTGTATTGTGATTTGTATCTCAATAAGAGGATGCCCCCTTGAAGAGGCAAGTGAACAGGAGAGGATCCCTTCCATAATATGATCCATTGTATGATGTTTCCCTACCTCAAGGGTTTGGTAATAATAAAGTGCGGTTTCTTCTATATTGATTTGTGGATATATTGTGTATTCAGTATTCGTGGTGATTATATTTGTAGATATTTGTATTCAGTCTTTGGGTTCTTAACTAGTGGTATCATAGCACTTTCCTTGTCATACATTGTGGGCAATTTTTTTTTATTTTTGCAGATTTTTTTTTTCGGAGAAGAAAAAAGAGGGCCGCGACATTCCAGATATTTTTGGTATATTTATGTGTAAAATTTGCAGAAATAGGTTGTATATATGAGTTCCTCTCATAAAAACACCCAAGTTGAAAAAAAAAATCGTTTGAAACGGAGTCCAAGAAGTCAAGATATTGAAGTTTTAAAATCTGCAAATTTTCAAGGTTTTTTTTTTCTGCGGACAATGACGCTATTTTTTTTATTTATGTAGTAGCTGGAGGTTGAATTTTCCAAAAAAAATTATATATATGAGTTCCTCTCACAATTTCACCCAATTAAAATAAAAAACCACTGAAACAGAGTCCGAAAAGTGAAGTTATGAGCATTTTAAATTCAATAATTTTTTAGGGTTTTTCCAGAAAAGGCCGCAATTTTCTGTCGTAACTTATTGTTCTATTTTTTGGGTTTTTTCATGATGGTTGCGGGAACGAAGAGTTCATAGGGTGATAAAATGGATATTTCCTCTCAAACCCTCAAATAAATTCTACAAATTACTGAAGCATTCAAATCCCAATTGTATGACACATTGGATACTAGATTGCATGACCTTGCAGATGACCTCAATGATAGTTTTCGTAGTATTCAAGATTCATTGGATAACGTGTAAGAGAGATTTATTATGGAAGACATTAGGGATGATTATAATCAAGAAATATATGCTTGGTATGATTTTGAGGCCGATTGTGATGATTGGTATATGGATAGTTGTCATTTCTGGGATGACAACCACTTTCATATTGTATTTGATGACTCTAATCCACCTTCTATAGAGAGCATCAATGTGACAAATCGAGAGCCAATGATTATTACCAGTGTCCATCCTGCATATTCTACAGTGGTATTATTCCTTCCAGATTCTTCTACGACCCTTTTCCACTATGTGGATGGATCTTCTTATTTGGATCTACATGACAGGTGTCAGTCTTTGGAGCATCATTTTGAGTTGGTTATTGGGTTCCAAAATCTTCCACAGGGATTTTACATGAGCACTTGGACATGGGACCCGGGCTTACAATGGTGGTTGGATTACTTCAACATGGTGGCTTTCCTTTCTACATGGGACCTTGGTTCTTCAGTATTCTTCAACATTATGGTCCACAATTATCCATGGGAACCTGGTATATGGTTGTACATCAAGCGTTGAGGACAACACTTTCATAAGGGGATGGAATGTTAGGTAGCTAGAGAGGTAGTAGTGGGGGCACAGAGGGCCCATAATGATAATAGTGGAGGCCATTCAATGTAAGGTGGACTAGGTCCACTATATTATTAAATAAGTCTCACTATGATAGTTAGATATAATAAATGTAAGAGAACTTCTTAGAAGGTTCTACTTCTAGAAGATTCCTCCTCTAGAATGTTCTTAGGTGATGGTAGCACTATATAAAGAGGTTCAAGCAATGTAATGGGACATGAAGAGAATTATTGTATTTGAGTGGTAGCTCAATAGGAGGATTCCCCCTCGAAGAGGCAAGTGAACGGGAGAGGATCCCTTCCATAATAGGATCCATTGTATGGTGTTACCCTACCTCAAGGGTTTTATAGTAATAAATGAGATATTGCATATTGTTCTTGTATATCTGTTGTGGTGCTTTTCTATTCAGTCTTTTGGTTCTTAATAATCATCCTGGAAACTCTTTGTCACCACAGCTCTATGCTGCATCTCAATTCTATATATCCTCTTCTATGTTTTGCATGTCATATTTTCACCTAGTTCTCTCCTAGGTCTTCATCGCAACTCTGCCACTTTACTGGTAGTTACTCACTGTCTATTCATCATCAGTGCCCGTTAACTTGAGATTGCTTTTCTTCACTAACAGTTCCAATCAGTCTTTTTATTCACTGTAAGGAAATCAATCCTAAGCCCCTTCCTCTACATTACCACTGACAGTGACCACAAACCTATTCAAGAAGTGCTTCGCGATCTCGGTCTAGCGAGTGCTAGATATTTATTTTGATATGACCTTGGGAAATGATCTCACATGACCACGCGATTGCGGGTGCGGCCAAAGGAGGTTTGAGGGAAACCCACTTTTCACCCCACAATTCACTACAAAGCTCCACGTATGCCTTTGGTGATACTGTGGTTTTGATTGAGGCCCGCTCAAGAAAAATTAAGACCCGAGCATGTTCTGGCCCCACAATTGAGCATGACCGTTGATCTCCAATCCCTTGGCAATTCCACTCGATCAATGACCACTATATTCCTTCCTTTCCTCCTTCTACATGTGATCCTAGATCTCCATGATCTGTCGACATGTAGCTTCCTTCCAAATCAACGACTACGATTGATTCCGACCTTCTGGTCTTCGGGAGTTTCAACTCTCAAATCTCACTTTTACCATATGACAATCTTTCAGAGTGGAAGATCTATTGACACCTGTCTCCCTGAATCTGCAATCAGGATCTTCTTCGCGAGTCCGACCTTTGGGAATTTCAATTCTCAAACTCTCGTTTCTTCCATATGTCAATCTTTTAGAGTTGATGATCTGTAGACACCTAATCGAACAGATCAAATAGTTTACACTTATCATTTCACTGCTTAATCCGCCAGCTAGGACTTAATCAAGCATTGTGATGGATGACCACCATTTACTTCGGCTATTGTACTTACGCTATCCTTCCACTATATTTTGATCAACGGTTGAGAATGCACCCAAAGTGATCTTCATATCGGATGACTTATGTCCACTTCGGGACTTTGACGTTCGGGACTTCAGGACTTTAGGCATCTTCTGGTGGTGAAACTCCCGAAGCAAATCTCTCGGAGTGACATAACATTACACACGTCACTTGTTGACTTGGCACGAATCGAGTGGTTTCCATGTGTCACTCGCTGACATGGTATGCCACATTTTCTTACTGACATGGTTTTCCACATGTCCTTGCTGACATGGTCTTCCACATGTCCTTGATGGCATGGTCTTCCACATGTCCTTGAATCAGATGGTTGAGGCTTACTTTGAGTCTTTACCTAGAGTCCACAGGTTTACGCCGCGTATTTTCTAGATCAGACGACCCAGATTCACTTCAGAGGATTTGATGCTTGAGATATTCTTCGAACGATCTGACAACTGAGATATACTTCGGATGATCTGACGGTTGTGAATTTATTTCGGCTCTCCGACTCTCTGGGCTTCAGAAATTTCAAATCTCAAACTGAAACTCTCGAAGTGATTTATTCAGAGCTCATGATCCGTCACCACGTATCCCTCTGGATCTGATGGCTGAAATTTACTCCGGCACTTCGGCTCTCCAGAATTTGGGAATTTCAAATCTCAAATTGAAAAATCTTGAAGTGAGATTTTTCCGGAGTGTAACCTCCTCACATATTTAGACTTGAAATGAATGATGTTCATTTGATCAAGATCTTAGATCAATGACTCGATCTGTCTATGATGCATCTTTGACTTGGATTAAATCCAATGACTCTCCATATTTTCTTATCCTATCCTTCCACTTAATTTGATCTGACAATCGTGAATACTCTCGAAGCAGATCCACGATCAAGGATTTTGATCCTGATCATGTTTTTGTACTGCGCTTTCCCTTCTGAGCTTTGATCTCTGCATATTGTTCGCTTCCCATCCCGAGCTTATGCTTTTCCTATTTTCTATCATCGTTGTTGTTCTTGCCATCAATGAAAAGCACACGCTTCCTGTAAAACATGCCAACAATTATAGATACTTCAGGGCTACAACATTCCTCCGTGGCATCAAAGAGATTTTCGAGAAGCTTCCCAAGGTGAAAAAGAGGAGGTTTAAGTATGATATTTACAAGCAAATTGACGATGGTTATTATGGATACATGGATGATGAGGCCAATGTATTGGAAAAATTTGAGCGACCCGCAGAGGAGGATATCTGGGCCAAAGCACCGAGGAAGTGGTAGAGGATTGAATTCGTGCGCTAAATTATGAGAGGCACCGAAGAGTGACCTCCATTTTTACCTTCACAAAGCAAAAGCTCTGCAAAATTTTAATTTCAGAGGTTTGCATTTGTACTTTGTCATTTAAATTGTTTGTCGACGTGTTTTTAAGTCAAAATCGCATTGGTGCACTATAAATCGTATAAATCACTGAAAAAGTAAGTTACAAAAAAAACAACACGCAAGATTATTATCAATGAGCCGAAATATATAGTGAAACAATGAGCGATAATTACATATTTTCTAAATCTATGTGTTTATAAATGAAAACCCTAATAATTGTTTCATTATTTTGCCAAATTTTCGAGGCGAGATTTGTGCAAGAGATATTTATGAGTCAAGACTTTGGAGTGGGTATATTTTTTTGAAGAGCCAAATTTGTAAGGAATCACCATAGGTAACATACAAATTTTTAGAGATGAAATTTCAAGTAAGTGGTTTTATTCTATTGATCATCTCAATATTTTCCCTATTTGATTCAAACAATTTTCAATGCATTCTGAAAAAAAAAAAGGGTTTCGTAGTTAAATTTGGTATTGGAAGCCCTAACTTCCTTGTTGTTTCTCTTGGTTTCCCTCTCTATATTTCACAACTATATTTTTTTAAGCTATAAATTTTTATAGGGTTTCTTTACTTGTATATGGGGCATTTGATATCTGTTGTAGTGGGATCACTCATTGCATTGGATCCCAAACCATATCGTTGTTAGTTTTCTTTTAAAAAACACTTTTGCAATTAGTGGTGCACACTGTACATGTGTAGTGCACTGATGCATATTTTCCTGTCAACAACACCACAACATTTAAAATGAAAATAATCTTTTTTTTAATATCAAAAGAATTATGTTTTAAACTTGTTCATGGGTTCGACATTGCACAATAAATAGTAATGAGGAACCAATGCTTCTATTAACTTATAGAGAACCAAGAGAATATAATAGTTTGTAAACAAACCATTTTCAATTTCATAAGAGCACGATTATCATACAACGATGTGTATACAAATTATTAACACATTGGTGCATACTATTTTATTATACACCTCGAAATCTTATTTTGTAATTTCTATACTTGGTGATTCTTGTCTTTGTTTTTTATAGAATATGGACGATATAAGTTCAAAGAAAAAAACTTATTGCAACGAGTGCAATGGTAGCTCATCCCAACAAGAGAACAAGGAAAGTCCTTGAAGTTGTATTAAAAATTTAATATATTTGAATTATTTGTAGGTTTAAATTAATGATGTGTGTTGGTTAAGGCATATCATGCAAATTCCAAGGGACAGATGAGGGGAAAACTAGTACATGTTGGTGGGGATGTCCAAAAAAGTGTATAAGGAGATGGTAAAAGAAATGAACACAATTGCATTGCAGCATGAGCCATCTGAACAATAGCAATGTGCATCTGCGGTATGCAATCATTCATTTATTATTTTATGTATGTCGAATTTAATCATCTCATGATGTAATATTTTTCAATTGTTTTATTATAGAAAATAAAAAATGGAACCCACTCAACACATAAGATAGGACGACGAGGAATAAAAGGGTTGTTCACAAAGTTTGTGAGTACTTGTGTTTTCAACCTTACTTAAAATTTCATGTTTGTTGTGATATTTATATTTAAATAATTAATTTACACTCATCCATGAGTGTCTTCTAATATGGTTAAATATGGGATGTGAGTATATGTTGAAGTATCAAGGTTTAATTGAACAATTTGTAAGTAGCTATGTTGTTTAACTTCCCTTATTTTATAATTAATGGAAGAATACAAAACCTTTATATTAATTATATCGATTGTGCTTTGTCATGGTGTATTAAACATGCAAGAAACAGAGTATGGAGTGTATGCAAGAGAAGAGATTTTGTGAGACGACATGCAACATGGTTTCGAAAGAATGTGTATTGTTTATGAAATAGTCGCCGCTATAGTATGATTTTTTATTTACACAATCATATATATTCTACTATGTGTGTGTGTGTGTGTAGTTATACTTATTACACTTTATTTCTATGTTTGTAGACTAAACATGAAGAGGTGGAACATAAAAAACAAGTCGATCAAGAAAACATTAGGTTAAATAACCAAATAACAATATCACCTAAAAGTGATGAAGAAATGAGGCATGCACACAACTCGAGTGATGACAATAGTTCAAGTGATGAATGACAATCAATATAATTGAATTTACTGCAAGTTGTATGTCTTGGAATATTTGTCTATGAAAATGAGGAATTTTGTTTAACGTACTCGACATATTGTCCCAATTGCATGAGAACATGTTACCAATAAGTGTAACAATTACATATTGGTTGCATTTTGATTATTGTGGACCTTTACATTGTCCCATTTTGTATGATGATGAGTCACTTATTCATATATAATAAAATGTGTTTCTTATTTTATTGCATTGTCGAATGTTGTAAAATGTTGCATTGTTGATTAATTAATATATGGATGATTGACATTGTTACAAATAACAAAGGTGCAATCCATTGGATAATGCATTAATGCAATCACTATATCAAAACACAATAAGAAAAATACAAAAATCAATATTCTTATAAAAAACATTTGATTTTGAGATGATTAAATGAAAATTTTTAAAAGAAAAATTAATTAAAATAATATACATATCTGTGCAATGTATTATTTTGATTCATTAAATAGTGCGTTTTTATGAGTTATACGCACTAGTGCCTATTAACTACAATTAAACATCAGTGCTAAAAATTGTGAAAAAACACCGCTGCTTTAAACGACATAACATATTATTAGATTTATGATTTCAAAATATTATGGTGCACATGATTACAATACACACCAGTGCTTTACATATAATATATGCACTGGTGCTTTACATATAATATATGCACACGCGTGTACAAATTATACTAGCGCTAGTGTGCCATAAAAAAAAAAGAACGAATTGGTGCGTAATATTTAAATGTTGCATTAAACAGTACATACGAACCGATGCATACATAAAACAAAAAAAACACCAGTGCTGCATACAACAAAAAAGTTAGGCTAGTGTGTAATAATTATAACAGTAACGATGCTTTGATCTTTGTGTACGCAATTGTGTGTTTTACCAATACAAGCACAAAAAAAAAAAACCTTTGCACACCTAATTTTTTTTAGTTATATGGACCATCTGTTAAAACCTTCGCTACGAATAACATAGTTTTTTTTTTTTTCCCAATCTTGTAACACTAAAAACCTCTACAAAAACCTCCACTACAAGGTGTTTTCCTTGTAGTGTGTACTTGCAGATTGATTCAATAGTCTAATATATTTTAATGTTTGATTTTGTCTTTATGTCAAAACAATATATGATGTGGCAGGGACAACATGTTTTGTATTGCAAACTTGTAAGACATGTACTTTGGTGTTGAAAAAGTCATTTTCTGGACAATGGTGGGCCCAATCAATTTATGGGTATATTTTGAGCTTGTTTTGAAAAAGGGAATGCACTAAAGAACGATAAAAAAGGTTAGAGAGGTATTTATCAAAGGATATTTTCTTAGAGAATATGCCTGATAGAAACAAGAAGGTTCTTTCTTAATGAATGGAGTAGAAGAATGATTTACAAAGCATCATGTGTTAAAGGTCGTGCAAAGTAAGAAGCCTTGGAATAGTGAAGTTGGTGCTTAGAGCATGCACTCAATGATGAATTCAAGGGGCATGCTCGATGCACTGAGATGAAGAGTTAGACACCAACAACATACAAAGTTTAAGACCATGAATAATTATAGATGACTACATGTTTATTATGGATGCTACAAGGTTTTAGCACAAAATGCCAAGCAATGTTAGGAATGATTTAGGCCATGATAACATACTTATTTAAACATCAAGTAGGTGAGCATGGAATTCAAATTCCATGCATAAGAACCAAGTGCAAGGGAATTCACCAAGCACTGGGAAGGTGGTGATTAGAACCAACAAGCATTGAGATGAATAAACAATGAATACAAGAATATTGTTTAGTGAAGTTAAAGGATGTATGCATTCACTGGATTGGTTTTCACCTCCATCAAACCTGAAAAATTCAAGGGATGGCACTAGTATTGTGTAATCATGTAGTAGGACCACAAGCATGGGTTGAGAAGGATGGATGAATATCATAAGATCATACTATTGGATTTTATTTGGTGTTCACTTGCAATATGTGAAATTAGGATATATATGTAGTTAGTTTATAATATTTCATTCAATCACCATGAAGGATGTATTGATAATCCTAAAAAGCATTGGAATGAACCATAAGTGAGAGGAGAATACCAATGATCAAACCGAACCAGATTAAACTAACATAGATCATCTTTCATTTTGTCAAAATGATCAAATCATAGAAGGCAGTGGGTAATTAGTGCCCAAATATGATTAGAATGTTGAATGAGAAAGTTTATAGGGAACTTGTAACATTCCCACTATAATCCCTAGTTTAATTAATTCTTATGTAGATATAATGTGTGGCTATGGCCAAAGCGATGCAATATGTGAATTGTATTTCCTTGTTCTATTAATAAAATGTGATGTCAACTACTAAGGGGACACGGACTAGAGATGGGGGCTCAATTAATCCACAAGAGAGGGGAGTGTCTAGGATAATGGCCAAGAGGGGTCCAAAGGGGAATTACCCATGTGAATTAATTCAACCATTTTTCCTAAATTTTCTATTTGTATATGAACCTTCCAATTTCTGATTGATTGCTCCCAAAACCAATCATTGAATACATGTAAGAGGGTGGGCGTGAGTGGTCACATCCCAAATTTATTGGGAACATGGGGGATGAGTACAATCAGCTTGGGGAAGTGTGTGAGTCAAGAAATCAAGAGAAAGGAAAGAAATTTGTATGGGTTGGGATAGTTTTTTTTACACAGGAAGTTTTTTTGCATGAGAAGAAAGTAGAGAGAAAGAAAGAGAGTTGGGAGCCATTGCAACCATGGAGGGAAAATTATAGAGCATGTTTGAGTGTATTTGTAGCTAGAAACTGAAGAACCAGGTTGTTAGGCATGAAGAGTGAACTCCTAGGCAAGTTGCAATGTAACAACAACTGTTTGTTGTTGGTTTGTTGGTAGTTTTCCTAGCAACAACTTCCCTGATTTCCCAGCTGAGAGATTCCTAGATACTTGCACCAAAGAGACCTTGATAAATGAATGGGACGCATGAGGGATTGAGATTAGTGAAGAGGTATATTCCTTGGGTTGGGAAGGTCAAGGGAAAGAGAGCTAGTGGAAAATCAGGATAGTTGTAGGAAGATATCAGTGGGTTGTGATTTTTATAAGCTGTGAGTGGACAGTGAGAGACCACCCTCTTTTGTGGATTAACAACCTTAGATCGAGGGTGAATGGATATTTATATTTGGAACAATTAGTCTATGGTTGGGTGGAACATCCATCCCAAGCAGCTTGTTGCACAACCATTGTTAAAAGATAAGTGTGTCATCTTGTTGTTGCGTTATTTCATGAGTTTATTTTCTATGCATGAACTTTGTGTGTTTGGAAATAATTTATATGTTGGCGTGTGAATTATTAAGCTTCATTCATATCTATTTTAGCATTTTGTAGATGCATACAAATGATGGTAACACTTAGCAATTAAATCTAGATCAAATTCATAGTTGTAAGCTACAAGAAATGAGTTAACTATAAAATAATTATTTAGTTAGCTGTAAAATTTCATTTTTATGAGTATTCCTCACCGTAATGTCCCTCGGATGGGATGGGGAAAGTTACAGAACTACTGATCAATATTGACTATGTCAAATGTATGGAGATTCCATTGGCTAATTAAGGAGGAAACAAATATATCTAGAGGGTTGGATAATATATAAATGATACTCAGAGGAACTAAATATGTCTAAAGAGTTGGATAGTAAAGGAATAATAGTTTTACAATGTTGTTGTTGAGGGAATTGGAGATGTGAAGAGCACAACATTGCCTAAAAGGCCAAGGTTTCTATTTTCGAACCATTATATGCATGGAGCTTTGAATAATAATAACTTGTTGATAATTTGTTGGGTCATTGATTGTTTCTCACTAGTATGAAGATCTATCATAGTCTAGTTGATTTACTTGGGTAAGTTAATTCATTAATTTGTTTTGAGTGCCCTCCTAATACTTTTCATTCTATTTTTAGGGATATATGTGTCAATTTTATATTATTTCCCAGAAAAATATCGTGGAAAACATTTCAAGTACTTCTTTGTAACACATGGCTCCAACAATAACCCTCATAGAAATTGAACCTTGTCCATTGGTGAAAAGATCCATACTCTTCACCAATAAATCCAAGCCCTTTGAACCTTTTAATACTCTGTAACATCAATAATTCTTTTCACATCCAACCAATTCTTTTAATTTATTCAGACACACTATTCTAATAAAATATTTAAACTTAGAAATCAAATTGAAATATTATTGGGAGGTTTGAGCGATGGAGGAGAAAGGTGTAGGGTGAGGGCCCAGGGTCCTACGTATGGTAAGTGTTCAAGGCTCCATGTCAAGGGGGAGCTCGGAGGGTAAAAAAAAATGACGACATGTCTTCACCAGTCATGGATATTGGGGAAGGTATGTTAGGTACAGTTAAGAAGTCATTCAAGGATGTTGTAACGGTTATATCAGAATCACGAGGGGAATATGTATAAATGGGGGAGGTAGGAAAAGGCGAGATTGAGCCACAAGATCATGCTAAAAAAGGGTCAAACAAGGAAAAATAGAAAATGAGGCTACAAAATGGTTGTCTGGAAAAAGCAAGTGAAAACCCACATCGAGGAGCATGGGGAACTACATCTAATGGATGAAGGACCATGCACTTATAGGGAAAATCATGGGGATTTGGCCCTCTAAAAAGGCATTGAAAATATGGATAAAGTCTTGTTGGAAGGTGAAGGGTCAAATTAGCCTACAACTAGGATCTAAAGGTTTTTTTATAGTCATCTTCTCAGATATGAGGGATAGGGATAAAGTTTTTGAGGAGGGTCCATATTTCTTCAATTCTACTAGGATGCACATGAGATACTAGATAGAGATATTTTCTCTAGAGAACGAATGTTTCACAACAACATCGGTGTGGATCCAAATGTACTCACTCCTAAGGGATTTCTGGGAGCCTGAAACCATGTGTTACACATGAATTTTGTCATCTTGGTGATATCTTAACAATGGTGTATTCAGGCTCCCAACAAGGACTTTTTGCCTGAGAAAAGTGGCCCTTGTCTCCTCCCAAAAACATATTTTTTAAAGTGAGTTCATAGGCTGCCTATGGCCTAGGGTGCGAGAATCCCTCATTATCGTAGTCCACCTACACATAGGGTGCAAACTTCTCACAGTTTGCTCCATACATAGGGTGTGAACCTGTTTTTAAGCTTGGAAAGGAGAAGAGGTCTCGAGGGTTCTAGAAGGGAATCTTCTAGAAAATGAGTTGGCATTCGTATGGTTTTCATTTTACTGACTTCTCAGATTTGATGGGATCATCCTCATCCATGTAACCATCTCTCCTTCTCCTATATATTGAAAGGTTTCTCATGGAAAATGTTAAGCAAGATTGAATGAAGAATTGGTGAAGGAATTGTGTGAAGAACCCTACTTAGACAGAGACTTGAAGGCTCTAGTTGGTCTATCAAGAGGAATTAGATCTTCTTCATGCAAGCACAGAGAAAGTGTGTGTGTTGGAACCAAGGGTCACTGAAAGGAAGCTTGAAAAATCAAGGCAATCAGGTTGTATCTTCTACTTTCAATTAATATGATACAACGGCATGTCCCTTTCCCATAAAGTCACTCTTACTTTATTGTGTAATTCCTTGATCATATGCATAAGTTGACGTTGAATACATTTGGCTATCTTCACTTTGGTTGGTTTGTGTTGTATTGGACCTGACCTCATGAGAGCACCGGAGCGAAGCGGGAGAAACAAAGACCTAAGGAAGCGATATAAAGGTATGTCACTTATTCCTCCCGATTAGCAGCTTCAATGATTAAAACTTAGGGAAAGAGTCGTGTCCTGTCCTATTTTGTTCTAGATCCAGGTGGATCTAGGGAGATCTGTTAGTGTCCACACCTACCGATTAGTGCGATAACAAAATTGGCGACCATACTGGGGTTGCAACCCATTTTTTAGTGGTTTTTGGTGTTTTTCCTTGGCCATTTTCTCTTACCGTACCATTTTTTCATCTCTATCAATCTCTGAGTCTTGAGGAGACCCTGAAAGACTCTCTGGGTCCAGAGGTTCCTTCAAATTTTTTGTCTTTTTTCCAATTTTTCCTTAGTTTCAGGCATTCTCGCACTGAACCCTTCTGTAGCCTGGGAGAACCCCTAGAGTTCGCACCTTGCTTTTCAGTCTAGTGCGAACCTCTCACACTCTGCTTGTGGCTAGCCTGTGAGAATGCTCCATTCTCGCACTGTACACGATTGCCTACCTGCGAACCCGTTTGCAAAATTTTGGGATTAAGGTTTTTTGTATACTCAGATGCCCAACCTTGTATGTGTGTCTGAAGAGAACTTCTTGGGCCACTGATTGATTGTTTCTTGACTTTGGATTTTGTCAATGATTAGTCTTCAGAAATCGAAAGCACTTCTTGTTCATTTTTTTCTCAACTGTTATCTCTTAACCTTTTCTTAACGAGGATATAATCTCGGGTCCTGAAATCTGAGTGCTTGTTTGGTTGGGAGCCGGTGATCGGTTTAAAAGTTGGGATTATTTGTCTTTTTCAATTGCTCATCACTTGGAAAATTGTTACTCTCATGCATTTGAAAAGACTAGTCTTGTATGCTTGTTATTTCTGTCTTCATTGAAATATTGTTTTGGGTTTTTTGTATATTGCTTTTGATTAGTTGTTGGTTGTTCTTAGTTCCACCACTGTGTGTGGTTTCTATTGAAAATTAAAAAACATTTTTCTTTTTAAAGCGATTGTTTATTTCGAAAATATTGGCATTCGATTGTTGAAATAGAACGAATAGAGAATTGGCATTGATCATGATTCTTTGATATTATATTTCAAAGAAGATTGTATATCGTAGTTCAGGATTGTTCCAGAAAGCTCCTCTTTCCCTCCTATAAATAGGATTCATCGAACAAAAAATGAAATCTTTCATTCCTATCTATGCATTATTGGGTCAGAGTCTCACACAACATCGGTTTCATTTCCGTCTCCTTCGAGTAACAACAGCCTTTAATAACATTGCGCAAATTTTTAAAATTTAACTAGTAACTCTTTTCTAGGACTCTATTACACCAACATTAGCTAGGCTAGAGATTTGGAATAGGTAGAGAGATACACTCTCCAAAGCACAAAACACACAATAGAATTTTGTGGTAAGGAGTGTCAAATTCCATTTACAACATTTTTTCCTGGGAAGCCCTTCTCACACAAGTGTCAAACCCGAGGTCGCATTGATATTGACAGAGTTACTCACCCTTCTTTGTTGATATCGGTGTAGAGATTGCATGTATTACGGGGGTCACTTGAAAGTATACCCACAATGATGAGTGGAAGCCTCTCGAGCTGATTTCAGGCTAGATACCCTGCCCTTGCGTGCGGATTGAACTGTCGACTGTCCCCCCGAGCTTTATTGTTGTTGGTGGTAACCTTAGTGGCCTATATTCTTAGGATTTTACACAAGGTGACTGTGAAGGGGCAAGTCTTCGTGGTACCTGGAATCGACGTTGGCCAAACTCACTCGAGCTCCTTGGAAGGTATACCCACGATTATGTGTGTTAGCTTGCACCAAGGTGTAAGTTTGTTAAGCACGTAGTCAATGTAACTTTTCCACCCTAGCCCAGCCCCTTCTCGTCTCATTGTTGCGACGTTGGATTTCATCACCAACTAGTGACTTTGGAATTAGAAGGTCTTGTTTGCTTGGTTTTGCTTCCTAGATTTTTTACTAGCGCATGCTGTTTGTTTACCCAAGTTGACCATAGGATTTTATTCGTAAGTTTTTAACTCGTTCAAAATTGACCCTCCACATCGTTCACATAGAATGCAAGGCTTACCCCCATAAAATTTATAAGGTTCTCAACTCTTGCCTACCAGCTCACTGGAGGGTTCTCCTCAACAGAGTGAAGTCCAAGACGTCACCACTCCACAAGTGGAACGAACTGACTCTCTAGAACGATTCCGAATTTCCAATTCTTGAGAGGACTTTTGACTTCACCCCGATTCCAAGAGACGTATTATGTGACTGAATTCTTTTGGAGAACTAGTTGTTCAGTCTTCTGGATCACCAACTGGACCTTTCCTAGGACCTGAGGATCAAGATCCTTTTTGGGCTATCGACATTTTTAGATGGGACCTCTTTGGCTTAGGAGAAGGCATTGATATCACTGTCTCACCTGAGCTACCTGAAACATCTGATCCAGATGCAATACCGTTGACTACTGCTTATTATTTTCCTGGTACAGAAGCCCCACGAGCCAACCACATCATGACTCTCTCTTTACAAACGGTCCATTACAAAGATACTACAAGTCTTCACACCGGGATTACCACAGCTAGCCAAGCCCCCATTGGCACACCACTTTCGCCCAAAGTCACCCCGACTCTTCCACCCAGATACCATGCATTGAATGCCTCTATTCCCATTCCTACGCAAATCACATCCGGAACTCCTGGTGGTCCCACTTCTTCTGGGCACTCTCCTCCCGGTTTTATTACGACACTTCCTCCACCCCCTTTTAGAGGACCTTTTCCATCCTCTATTGAAGACGCTGATCCTAATGGCACCGTTCCGTCGTTCACATCAAATTACCAGATTCTTGTTGGTGGACAATTTCACCAAGGAGGCCCAACTCAACCCCCCTTTTTAGGGAAAATCCCAATTGGAACACAACCCCCGATTAGAGCACAACCCCCGATTGGAGGAAAACCCCCACCGACCCCACCCTATGAACAAAACATACCTCCATCCTTGGCCCAATATTGGAACCATATGATACAACATAATCCTCAATCGACTGGGGGTCAACAACGTCAAGCTACATCCATTATACCCCCTAGTATAGGCCAACCATATCCAGGTATGACTAATCCTATTTGGGGCTCAAATGCTCAACCCCATGTCCCCATTCAAGGGTACAACCCTATGCATTACTTGCCTCCACAACAACCACCGAATCTACTCGGATCCTCGCATTATATGCAGACTGCTTATGGTCCCACTGGTTTGCCAATGGGACTCTGTCCCCAAAGTCACTAGTACCCACATGTGAATAGACAGTTACCTTTCTTAGCCACCCTGGACCTCCCGGATCTGTCGAGGATTTTAAATGATCCGATCCGTCACTCTCTCCAATGGCCCGCTATACTGGCCAAACTACCATCTGACATCCCTAAATTCAATGGAAAAGTGGGAGAGGACCTGAACAATCATGTCATGACTTTTCACCTTTGGTGCTCATCCAACTCCTTGATGAATGACTCTATTCATTTACGCCTTTTTCAAAGAACTCTCACGGGTTCTGGCACAAAGTGGTATATAGAATTACCACGAGGTTTCTTCGCTGACTTCAACACCCTCGTTATGGCTTTCCTCACCCACTACCAGTTACTGATCCACTATGAAACTGGGACCGAGATTTTGAGTTCTTTCAAACAAACCAAATTCACTCATATCTCTGATCACATTCATGAATGGCGATGGAGACGACGTCTCATCAAACTCAAACTTCCTGACCAGTTGCTGGAAGAATGGTTCACGAAATCATTTTTGAATGACATCGGTCATGAAATTGCCATGGGTGGAGTTGTCACAGAAAAAGAGGCCATTAGTCGTGCTCAATAACTTGACCTCGTTTACTCACAAATGGGTACTCTTTACGACTTACTCCCTGATGCACCCCGTCCTTCTACTTCCACCACTTCAACTACTCCTGTTTCTTCTCATGTGGTTGATGGTGTGATTGACACTTTCCATGCCCAACCACATTCTGTTCAAACCTCTAGCAACAACCCCAAACCCATTTCTTCTAATGTTCAAAATGCTCTGTCTCCTACCCCTCCCACTGGCAAGACTTATAAGGTAAATGCTATTCAATCTACCCCCGCCGGTAAAAACAAATCCAGAAAGGGAAAGGGTAAGAATAAGGACGACAAAAATAATTCACAAGCAGAAAGAACCAAAACACCACCTGTTGATGATAGGGATAAGCTCAAACCCCGATACCCTTGTCTTATTTGTGGTGATGATCACTACACTAAGGATTGTCCATGACGATCCGAGGTTACTAAGTTCCTTCAAGAGACCATGAAACCACCCACTCTGGCCATTTTGTCACAACCCTTCCCTTCTCAACAACAGGCCCAATTGGTCATTCATGACCAACCCTCCCCCTCCAACACATCCTATGTCTTAATGTGTACAGGAGATTCAAAACAAAATGACATCACACTTACCACTCGAGCCAAAGATAATTCCTCCTCTAAAGAGAAGGTTGATGCTAGACCTCCTTCATTGGTCCAACCATCTCCTACGACTCCACCTACCAACAATCCTCTTCATCTCGAATGACCAAGCCTTGACATAGTCCTTTTCCCTCCTCCAAAGGGCGTCGTTCAAAAATCGGCTTTCAATTCTCATGCCCGTGCTGCCCATAATTACAGTATTGTTGAAGATCTGGCCCAAGCACCATCCACGATGTCAGCCCTTGAAGTCCTTCAAATTTTTCCTATACAATGGAAGGCACTGTTGAAAGCTATCGGTGGAATCGACCCTATGGATACGAATTTAATAATTTTTGACTTGGAATATCACATTCCAAGGTTACCCCCTCAACTCGCATTCCAAATACAAGTTATTGTCTCCGACAAAAATATTTGTAGAACTATTATCGATGAGGGTGACTCGACGTGTGTCATGTCTATTACCTGCTGGAAAGCCATCGGCTCTCCCTCTTTGACTGAATCCCATAACATGCTCAAAGCCTTTAATGGCTCCAGTTTTAAGCCTTACGGTGTCCTCCCTTCGTTGCCAATCACGTTAGAAGGAAAAACAGTCCAAGTTGAAGTGGAAGTCTTTGACGCTCCTCTCGATTACAACCTCCTACATGGCCGTAGCTGGATTGATTCCATGTGCGCAGTTGTGTCGACTCTTTTTTGTGTTGTATGTTTCCCACATCAAGGAAAGGTAAATACCATCGACCAATCAACCTTCTTTGACTCGGATGCACGTACTGGTAACGTACCGTTCATTGCCAAAACCCCCCTGGGATATGAGAACGTCGGTGTGGGTCTTCTTAAAGACTCCTCATTAATGGGTACCTTCCCCATCCCACCAACCGATGTTCCACATCCATCTGTTGCCTCAATCAACATGATTTCCACCTCTATTCACGAAACCCATGTGTCTCATGACCCATGGATGGTACCCAACCCTGGCGATCATCTTTGTTACAACGACGAAATGTCGTTGAGCCTGGTCGAATCTGCCTACCAGGCCATTCAATCGACAAGTCCTTCTACCCCCTCTCTTGATGACTTATCTCCAGACCCGTTTCGCGTCATTTTTCCCATGGATGAAATTATTATGTCTGTCATGGAAGACACCCCCTGGGACGATGGAAATCATCATTCCATCCTCTTCCTGGAACAACACACCATCGAGAGCTACCAATGGATCTCAACCCCGTCGACCGTTGTCATCATTTCCACCATTCATGAGTCTACACACGATGTGTTTTCTGAAGGGAACTTGAGCAATATCTCACCCACCATTCCCCTCGACATATCCATAAAACCTAGAATTGTCGAAAATGTGCATATCAGAGCTTCGTGTTCCCCTGAGGAATTCGTCACCTACAAGTCACTTTTCAAATAATTTTGTGACGTCTTCGCCTGGAACTATGAAGAAATGTCGGGTATTGACTCCGACATAGTGATACATGAGATCAAGACATACCCAGAAGCTAAACCCGTCCAACAACGCCTTCATCTGGTCCACCCATGTAAAGCGACCGCTATCAAGCTTGAAGTTGAGAAAATTCTCAAAGTCGACTTTATTTACCCGATGGCTCTCACTGACTGGGTTTCCAATCTTGTCCCAATCGACAAGAAACAAGGCACAATCTACATGTGCGTTGATTATAGGGATATTAACAAAGCATGTCCTAAAGACAACTTTCCTATCCCCTTCGTCAACCAAATTGTCGACGATTGTGCCGGAAGTGAAATCTTCTCTCTGATGGATGGTTTCTCCGGATATAATCAAATCAATATCATTCCTGAGGATCAACACAAAACCACTTTTATTTGTCCTTGGGGAACTTTTACCTATCGGAAACTTCCTTTCGATCTAAAAAACGCTGGCGCAACTTTCCAACGCTCTATGTCTTATGCCTTCCATGATATCAATCACATCGTGCAGCCATATCTTGATGACTTACCCGCTCATTCCATGCGTTGGGTCGATCATCCAATACACCTCCGAGCCATTTTCCTCCAATGTCGGTTTTACCATATATGCTTGAATCCTCACAAATGCATTTTCTACATAGAATCTATCCGACTTCTAGGCTGTATTGTTTCAAATCAAGGGATCAGGATAGATCCTTTAAAGGTTGAGGCGATTCTCAATCTCCCTCCTCCTTCTTTGCTTCGCCAGTTACAAAGTTTGCAAGGGAAAGTAAACTTTCTTCGTTATTTCATCCCAAACTATGCTGAGCTAACTCTTGGATTTACGCGACAACTAAAAAAGGGGTCTGAATTCGTATGGGATACCATCGCCATTCGAATCTTTGAAACCGTCCCTGACACGTACTCCGCTCCTCTTCCCACCGGATTACAGTTGCAATTACTTCCTCTACCTCACAGCCTCGGATTACACCATCGCTATGGTTCTCGTCCAGGAGAACGATTCTCATGACGAACATGTCATCTATTACTTGAGTCTAAGTCTAACTCCTACTGAAACCAAGTATTTACATGTTGAAAAACTAGCCTTGGCAGTCGTCCAAGCAGTTCAACGTTTCCAACACTATATCCTCTCTCGCAAAACTATGGTAATTTCTAACTGTAACCCTATGCAACACATTTTCACACGTCAACTGCTAGGGGCAAAATACTCCAAATGGATCGTGATACTCCAGGAGTTAGACTTATAATTCGAACACGCTAAGTCCAAGAAATCCTTAGTGTTTGTCGAGTTGATATGCGACTTTCCCTACTTTGAGACAAAAAATGTAGCAGCTGATTCATTACCTGATGAATCCCTTTTCCTAATTAGTTTCGATGATCTTTGGTACGGAGATATCATGATATATCTCCAAACCCAAACTTTTCGGCCCAATTTTTCTAGTACTGACTGCCGTCGAATACGCTACCAAGCCCGTCAATATATTATCCTCGGTGATACACTTTATCGTCTTGGGATTGACTTAGTTTTTCGACGCTGCCTCACATTCAACGAAGCTAAGAAAACATTAAATGATTGCCATTATGGTACCTGTGGTGGTCATATGTCTAGGTATGCTACTTCCCAGAAGATCTTATGAGCAGGGTATTTTTGGCCTTCTTTATTTAACGATTGTATAATTACCGTCCAAAAATGCCATGCTTTCCAGACCTACAACCATAAAATACAGTCACATCCTGCTCCTCTTCACCCTGTGGTCTCCGTTGGTCCTTTTGCAAAATGGGGTATCGATTTCATGACATGTCACCCTCACTCTATTGGGGGGCATGGATACATTATTGTAGCCGTAGATTATTTTACGAAATGGGCCGAGGCAATGCTGACATTTGACAATACCGTAAAGACTGCAACTTTATTCATATTCAATCACATCATATCTTGTTTTGGTGTTCCTCAGGCTATCGTCACTGATCACGGTAGTCACTTTAGAAACTTCATGATGTCTGAACTCACTGAAAAGTTGGGTCTTCGCCATGAAAACTCAACACCCTATTACCCACAAGCCAACGACCAAGTCGAAGAAATTAACAAAGTCCTCATTACCATGCTTCAATGAATGATAGGGATTCACAAAATAAGTTGGCACACGATGTTGTTTTCAGCATTGTGGGCTTACCGGACACCCGTTAAGTTTGCTACCGGGTTTACAACATTCCGGTTAGTCTATGGTCTAGAAGCCATCCTCCCGATTGAATGTGAGATACCCTCCCTAAAACTAGTCGTCAAACTCCTCCCAAACACTTTGACCGAAGAAGAATGTCTGTTGTATCTCATGCGATTAGATGAAACTCGTCGCGACGCCACCCTAGTCATAGAAACCCAAAAGAAACGCATCAAAGCCCAATACAACAAACATGTCAAGCCTCACATTTTCTCTTAAGGTGATCTGGTTCTCCTTTACGAACAAGATCAGGATGTGCTAGGGGCTGAAAAATTCGAAGCTATGTGGCGAGGTCCTTATATCGTTAGACGAGTTTTGGAGAAAGGAGCTTATGAGTTAGTAGATTATGATGATATCCCTTTGAGTGAACCCATAAATGGGTTGTACTTAAAAACGTACTATGCCTGAGATCACCTGTGCATGAGTACTTGTATTTTATTGTATCATACTTCTTGTGTGTCACTGTAGTATTCTTTTTCATTATTTGGTCTCTGCCCTTATGTTACGTTGTGTTTGGTTTCTAGATGTCGAAGTCTTCGCTACCCCACATTGGCTTCGCTGATGGCGCTAGCCGTAGTGCTCAGAAACTTGCTTCTACTGCTTGGGCAATTTACGCCCCTACAAATGAATTTATCACTCTACGAGGTGTGTGTCTCGGACGTGCGACCAACAATATTGCAGAGTATAGCATTGTTATCGAATTGTTGATTGATGCTATTTCGCTCGGTATCCGCCACTTGGTCGTACGACTCAATTCACAGCTAGTAGTACTATAGTTAAACAATGTCTATGCTATTCGAAGTCCTACTTTACTATGGGTATATTTATGAATTCGCCTCTTGGAACATTATTTTGATTATATTGAGTATCAACATATTCCTAGATGTCTAAATACGTTAAATGATGCATTAGCTAACTATGTATTAGACAGACATTTGGGCCATTTATAAACCAATCACATCACATGTATCACACAACACAAGATAAGCTGGTAGAAGCCATATATATGTATATAATGATCAAAAGTTTTTTACAAAAAGTTTCTATCCAAGGACCAAAATTTCAAAATCTGAAGCTCATAGCTTCTACAAAGTAGCGTCATGGGTGGCGCTCATGATAACACATGATTGTCCTGGCCACCCTACAAAGCAGTTGACCAATAGACTCTGACACACCCACAGTATGGCCCTGATAATGCCGAGGGATCTCTCCGATAGTCATGTTCGGAATGTCACCAGTCAACCCCTCCAAGTTTTGCTCCACTTCTTCATAGTCTTCGGCATCCCATCGTGCTACTGGAGCCGCCTCTCCTCGCCGCTGAATAGGAGAAGTCCCTGGTGGTCGGTATGGCCCCACATCTATGCCATCAAAAGAAGATTTTTGATTAGTCCTTAGACAAACATAAAAAACATTTTATATGATAAAAATTACAAAAATATTTAAAAAGAACAAAATGTGTACTTCTTACCTAGGTCACCCCACTGAGCATCCTCAGGTAGGGCTAAATTCGGATCCCCTCGGAAGTCCAATCCAACATAGGCGTAGTCATCAACCATCAACATCTGTGGCCGCAACCAGTCAAAGAATGAATCATTGTATTTGATGATAGGCCCAGCTACGTGTTGAGCCATGAGGTTGCACCACCTCAGCATCCTCGGATCCTGTGGGGCCAATAAACCCCACTCAACCTGTAATCTCAGCAATGGAACCCTCTCAAGAAAGAAGGACACCAAAAGTGATCCGTACCCGAATTGCTTTAGGTCACCCTTCCTGCATTTTGTCAACTACCTCTTCATATTTCAGAGAACTGCATCTGATCAGTTGAAGACTCGTGGCTCTGTGCACTCTATGGCATATTGGAAGTAGCTCTGGAGAGCCATGTGTGGAGCTGCGTTCCCAGCCATGCGTGCTATGGTGAACAAGATGGTTCGCAGGGTCAAATCTTGGACCCCCCAGATAGCCACCTTGCCTTTGCTTCTTTCTGCCTCTGGAACACAGTACTGGCGACAATACTCACTCATAGGGAGTCTGCCACATCGACTACCAATCAAACTAGCATGGTACCCATGCCGTGATAACCTTGTCAGAAAGTAGATATCCTTGATATCTAGGGTCAAGGTGTGGACTCCCACGTGAAACAACTGTTGGTCGACGTCCCACATATGCACCAAGTACTCCAACAATCTGATTTGGGCCCTCATGCCCGGAATCCGAAATTTTTTCAAGAGTCCACAGTCTCGAAGGGCAGCAATAGTACCTGGGTCATTCTTGGCAATATCATCATCTTCCTCATGTTCTCTTTCGAACCACTCCAACATCATGACGGTCAAATGCTTGCACAAGAACCATAAGAAGAGAGTCAACAACTCATTTCAAACCTTGGCATATTTTTCATTGAGAAAAAATCAAAGTTAAATTTCATTTTTCGGCCCTCGCAAGTGCCCTTTTAGCACAGTGCAAGATTCTCGCAGGTGCCTTTGAGGCCACCTGCGAGAATCATGCATTCTCGCAGGTCCCGTATGGCTAGCCTGCGAGAACGCCTAGGCGTAAGTTTTGACCCTAAAACAAACTCAAAACCTTGAAAATTGCCAATGAAAATGAAAACTAAACCATGGAAAAGATAGGAGATCAAGAGCCTACCTCATTGACGAAGACGGTTCGCCAAATGGTTTCCTGTGCTTCCCGCGATTGAGCGATGAAATTTGAGGTAAAAAGAGTTGTTTTGGGCAAAGTTCTTGGCAAAATCACAATGACTATGGTAAAAGCCCTTTTTCCCACATTTATTTACTTTTTACCATTTTTGTTGATTTTTTATATTGTTTTATTCATCAAACCTAAATGCCTAATAGCCCTATGAGTGTGGCTTTTTACAGATATAACGACTTTGATGTCCACACGAAAGAGTACGAATGTTTTTCTTTTTTCGTCTCATATACGACTGCTTTTTATAAACTTCGAGCTTAGTCTTCGTTCGTTCTTGCGCTCGAAAATACATGAGAATATAACCAAGTATACTTTTCTCATATTTTTGTGCTCGTCTTGGTAGCACGAAAACGACGAACACAAAGGAGTATCCTTTAATCTCTTTTCACACTCCATAAAAATGAAAATATTGTCGAGTGACCTTGTTTTGTTCACGCTTGTAAAAGTATCTAAACAAAACATTCAATGGGCGCTAGTTTATCACTTTTTCGGTCCTGTTGAACTATTTTACGAAAAAGGAACTGAGAGATTTCTCTTAAAGTGTTTTTCAGACTCTCAAAACATGAAAAATCCTCGAGTTTTCTATATTTGGACTCGTTAAACAAACATCGAAAGGCCCGTAATGGGACTGAACCACTCCTTCCTATGGTTCGTTAAACATACTCCGAGGGACTCATCCGAAGGATGAGCTTACATCAACAATCATATGTTATCCTCCTCAAGCTTGCGTAAAAATAAAGAGGTACTCGCCAGAAATGGTGGGGGAAAATTTGGGAAAGGGATGTGTTTTCATATTCATATTTTTTGGCAGTAAGTGTCGTTCTTGAACATGACACCCCCTATTCGTTATCTCAAGCCGGTTTGGGAAATCCATTTGTCTCTCATTCAACTTGCTACAAGGTCATATCATGAGTTGTATCTGAGTTAGTGCTGCCAAATCCTTGGTCATTTCGTTCATATGTTTAAGAGAAGTTTATCCAAAACCTCTATTGAGTCGACCATCTGTAGTTGTCCATTCTTACCAAGTCGACCTTCCCTGTGTCCAATTCAACCTATATCATATTTTGTTTCACCTTCAAAATCTATTACTCATTTCGTGTCATTGATGGGGGATACATCAAGGCCCTCCTGTGACGAGTCTTGTTCCATCGACTCCAACTCATTATCCGGAAACAAGACTTAGAAATTATTTGGTACCTTGGAACTTGGATGCCTCAATGGCAGGGGCTCTCTCTTTCGATAATGGGTTTTCATCATTGACCCATGATCGGGAGATTCTGTTGAATGTTCGAAATTAGCTCATTTATTCACATTCATTGGATTGTACTAGTGTACCTTAGGAGTCATTGACATTAATGGTGATTTCCCTCGCACTTGTTAACGGTTTCATCAATGACCAGTAATCAAGTGGTTTCTACCATGTTCAACTTCAACACATGTAATCACATGGCTAGATTCGTACTTTCAAGTGGTGAGATTGAAGAACTCTGGGTCTCATATTTTTGATCTAGGTTGCGATCGAATATGTATGATTTGCTGACACATAGATCCACTTTGTATGTCACGTGGCTATGTCATCTTAATTTGAGTCTTCTCGCATAGATCCACGGTGTATTCCTGGTGGCTATGTAGTATTTTTGATGACATGGATCCATGGTGTATGATTGGTGGCCATGAGCTACGTTCATGATGTCATCCATTTTTGATCTGAGTATGGGAATGCCTACCTCAGAACTAGTATTATATTCTGTAGATGCTTGGTTGTTTGCAGGTTTCCAATTAGGTGCACTCCTAGTTTTCGACACACTCACACATTTTACAAAGTATTTCGGTTGTCACTGATTCCAACCTCATACTTTGGGGGGAATTATGTTACACATGAATTTGGTCATCTTGGTGATATCTTAACAATGGTGTATTCAGGCTCCCAACAAGGACTTTTTGCCTGAGAAAAGTGGCCCTTGTCTCCTCCCCAAAACATATTTTTTAAAGTGAGTTCCCAGGCTACCTATGGCCTAGGGTGTGAGAATATTTCATTCTTGCAGTCCACCTACACATAGGGTGTGAAATTCTCGTAGTTTTCTCCATACATAGGGTGCGAACCTGTTTTTAAGCTTGGAAAGGAGAATAGGTCTCGAGGGTTCTAGAAGGGAATCTTCTAGAAAATGAGTTGGAATTCGTATGGTTGTCATTTTATTGACTTCTCAGATTGGATGGGATCATCCTCATCCATGTAACCATCTCTCCTTCTCCTATATATTGAAAGGTTTCTCATGGAAAAGGTTAAGCAAGATTGAATGAAGAATTGGTGAAAAAATTGTGTGAAGAACCCTGTTTGGACAGAGACTGGAAGGCTCTAGTTGGTCTATCAAGAGGAATTGGATCTTCTTCATGCAAGCACAGAGAAAGTGTGTGTGTTGGAAGCAAGGGTCACTGAAAGGAATCTTGCAACATCAAGGAGATCAGGTTGTATCTTCTACTTTCAATTAATATGATACAGTGGCATGTCCCTTTCCCATAAAGTCACTCTTACTTTATTGTGTAATTCCTTGATCATATGCATAAGTTGACGTTGAAAACATTTGGCTATCTTCACTTTGGTTGGTTTGTGTTGTCTTGTACTTGACCTCACGAGAGCACTGGAGCGAAGCAGAAGCAACAAAGACCTAAGGAATAAATATAAAGGTATGTCACTTATTCCTCCCGATTAGCATCTTCAATGATTACAACTTAGGGAAAGAGTCGTGTCCTATCCTCTTTTGGTCTAGATCCAGGTGGATCTAGGGAGATTTGTTAGTGTTTTCACCTACCGATTAGTCTGATAACACCATGGAAGGAATCAAGAACATTATGGGATCCTTCATCAAAGTTTAAGAAGTCACAAAATATGTCAGGCACATCTCTTATGCTAGAATATGTGTATACATGAATGTAGCAGGAGCCCTACCGAAGTCAATAATAGTCTCATACCAAGAAAATGACTGGACTCAACCCCTAGACTATGAGCACATCCCATTTAGATGTAGAAAGTGTCACGTTCATGGACACATTTTTAGGACTTCCTCCAAAATTCTACTAACCATGGATGATTTTCAGGGCTAAATTTCGCTTGTGGGCTAATTTTCCATGGTTTTTCCCAAAACACGATTTGCTATTCTAAAAATGATTTGCCCAAATTTTATAGGATAAAATTATTTTACCTTAAAAATCGCCAAAATTTTATACAAACTATATAAAATCCTTATAAATTTGAATATTTTTATAAAAATATCGCCAAACATTTTATAGTTGGAATATGAAGAATTAGTAAGATTCGACAAGGTTTCTACATTTTAAAATAAATTAACATCCTTAAAATAATCCTTGCTACTAACCCATCAAATAAATCAAAAGAGAAAACTTACTAGGAGGGTTTCTCAAAAATCCCAAGAAAAATAAAGGCAAGCACAAGGGAACCTAAACAACCAGGTACGTCTCCAAAATAGCGCACTACTAACAGATTCCAAGCCTTGGAGGGGGAGACAAGTGAGCCACAAGAAGTTTATAAATCAAAATATAATAAGGAAGACACTAAGAAAAAGTCTATAATAGGGGAGGAAGTACCAAAAATAAGGAAGGCCTCCTCAGATCTAGGGAAAGAGAAACTGGTAGAAGGGGAAGCATAGATGAAATATACCTAGGACCTAGAATTTGAGTCGAAAGAGGAAGTTGATGTTGATTAAGGTTGGTTGTCATTGATGTCAACCCTTGAAGAAAGCCCTGTAGAACAAAGGTTTGGGTAATGGACCCAATATTGTTTGATGTAAATATGACTCATTATTGTTTTGTCATGGTTGATAAGAAGTAAATATGGATGAACTCCAAAGTGGTCCCCTTATGGTGAAAGCCCTCATGGGAAGAATCTTTGTGGAGTAAGAGAACCCATGCTTAATTGTGGAATAATGAGATGAAGGAAAGTGATTTTGTCAGGGAAAATATCCTAGATGGATATTTCTTGTCATGTCATTTCCGATGGTATGTAGAATGCCACATAATTCCTCACGGTTAGAGAGTTATGGCCATGAGAAGTTGGAGACCCCAGGTTTGGGTAATGGACCCAAGTTTGTTTGATGGGTAACGGTATGAGTTATGATAAATTTTTAGATAATACTATTCTATATGAATAGTACATGTCATGCCATTTCTGGTGGTATGTAGAACGTCACATAACTCCTCACGGTTTGAGAGTTATGGCCTTACGAAGTTGGAGGACCCTCATATGTCATCTAGAAGCCCCAA
>ML791478.1:773756-800833 GCA_009831015.1 Picea engelmannii
CCAGTTGCAGCTGGAAAACAAAGGAAGTTGGTGCTTCCAATGAATGTAATTCTTCAAGACATATAAGAAAAAACATTTCGTGGTTTTCTCCCGATTTGGGTTTCCACGTAAAACACTGGTGTACTATGTATGTGTTTGATTGTGTATTTCTTACTACTCATTATTGGATAATAATTCTACATTGATATAACATTTGAAGAAAAAGGATTATAATTACGCTATTACTGATTCACCCCCCCTCTCAGTAATCCAATAGTTGAAGCTGACACGACTTAGGACATGGGTATGGAGGAAGTTGAGGTGGATATTACATCTCTAAGAGTGACACATGGATATAAAACAATAAATAACTCACATATACACCAACTAAGAAAGTTGCAAAGGGATCTATTAAAAGGAAAAAGGATGGGAGGTTCCCAAGGGACTCCATCATCCACCACAAGAAACCTAGGCATCAAAACCAACCCCCTCAAAACTCTGAAAAAGATTCATAGACAAGAAAATAAGAGAGGTAGAAAGCATAAAAAAAATAAAATAGAGGAAATAGGATCCCTACTGATAGATTCAAGCCAAGCAGTCATCCTGTCAGATAACTATTTCCCATCCCAACCAAAAAGTTAAATATGAAGATTGTATCATGGAATGTGAGAGGACTTAATGCACCATCTAAACATAGAATATTAAGAAAGGGGATCAACCATGAGAAAACATATTAATTATGATACAAGAAACAAAATGTGACATGGGAATAATGAAAAGGATAACTCAGAAAGTCTATAAAGGTTTTGACGTAGAAACAATTACTACTGAAGGGGACTCAGGAGGGATAGAGATTTTGTGGGATCTAGACTCTTTGGAAGTCGAGGCGTACTCGACACATCAACATATACTCGTGGTAAAATTCAGAGTAATAAGAATGAGTAAGAAGGGCTATGTCTCAAATGCATATAGACCCCAATCCCTAGGTCAAAAGAAGGATTTCTTAGATGAGTTAATCCTCCTAGGTAATACTCTATAACATCAACCTTAGGTTATGGGAGGGGATTTCAACATGATTAAATCTCTTTTAGAAAAAAAGGGTGGATCTAGAAGTATGGATCCTAAGAATGAATCCTTTGGGACATTGATAGAGCGTCTCAGATTAATCAATATTCCCACAAGGAGTAGTTTGTTCATTTGGAAGAATGAAAGAGGTAATGACAAAAGGATCACAATGAGGCTAGATAGATTCTTAGTCACAAAGAACTTTTTTCAGTCAAAACATGCTCTCTCAATGGATGTCCTTCCATACTTTGGATCAGATCATTGGCCTATTGTTTTAGAATGGAAACAGATCTTAAAGAAAGGACCCAAACCATTTCGTTTTGAAAGTTTTTGGCTAGACCACCCTGACTTCCAAAAGAAATTGGGAATTTGGTGGAGGGAGCAGGAAAATTTATACCGAACAAAGATGTATCAGTTTCAACAAAGGCTCAGACATGTTCACCACCATAGTAAGATATGGAACAAGGAGGTCTTTAGAAATATATTTTTGGAAAAAAGGTAATTGGAAGTAGATATGGAGGAGATCCAAGCGGTGGATATTCAGGGGAGTCACTCAGAGGATGCAAACACAAGGGAGGAAGAAATAAATATGGAATTGTTCATATGAGACAAACAAGAGGAAATTTCGTGGAAACAAAAGTCCTGAATCAACCATCTCAAAGAGGGGGACAAGAATACCAAATTTTGCCGCAATTCCTTCCTGCAACAGAGAATTAATAACATGATAACATCCCTCATATCAAAGGGGGGAGAAATCAAGGAAACTCAGGAGGACATTGAGGCTGAATTGACAAACTACTTCAGGAATCTACTGATAGAATCATACCATCATAGGGAGATAGTCATCTAAAGGATCACAAGGGATATCCCCAATTTGGTCTCCCCAGAATATAACCAAAGTATAATGAGACCAACTTCTGTTGAGGAAGTTGAATAAATTGTTAAATACATAGCACTAGGGAAATCTCCCAGACTAGATGGATTTATCATTGATTTCTTTCAGGCTAGATGGTTGATCCTAGGAGGGGATATTTGGGAAGTGGTTGAAGACTCTAGAATGTCCAAATCCATCCTACAGGCCTTCAATGCCACCTTCATCACCTTAATTCCCAAGGTCAAGAAATCCAACACCACATATTAGTTCTTCCATATTTCCCTTTGTAATGTTATTTATAAGATTGTCTCTAAATTAATAACATGTAGACTTAATCACATCCTCCTCATCATTATCTCTTAGGAATAGAGGGTTTTGTGGAGGGAAGAAAAATTATGGAAGGTATAATGATGGGTCATGAAAACATCCACTCCCTCAATCCCACAAGGAAATATGGGATGCTGATGAAGTTGGACATGTCTAAAGCCTACGACTATATGAATTGGGTATTTCTGAGAAATATGTTTCTGTATTTTGGCTTTAGAGAGGACTAGGTAGAGTGTATTTTAAACCTGGTTTCCTCATCCTTTTTATCCATCTTAGTGAATGGTTCTCCCTTGAGAATATTTAACCCCTCTCGTGGCCTTAGACAAGGTGACCCCCTCTCCTCCTTCCTTTATATTATCCTAGCGGAGGGTCTTGGCAGAAGTATATCCTGGGAAAAAAAGTGTTGGCTCAATTCATGGTATATCCCTACACTCATTGGGTGAGGCTCTCTCCCATTTAAAATTCATATATTATACCTTATTTATAGCTCTATCGAATGTATAAGAAGCCCCGACCTTTAAAAACGTTATGAAAATATTCAATCAGGCATCCGAGACCCTAATCAACTTGGAAAAATCTCTAATTTTTTTCTTCAAAAATCCCCCTCCTATCTGAAGAAGCATTTCCACCCTCCTAGTATTTCAGTAGACGTCCCTTCCCTCCAAATAATTGGGCCTCCATCCTAGACAAATCTCTCCACAATGCATCCTAGGAAGATCTCCTACCCAAGTTGGAAGCCAAATTATCCAGCTGGACTCACCACTTTATTTCTCTTCCGGGGAGGATCCTATTAATTAAATTGGTCCTTATGGCCATGCATATGTATCTTTTTTCAGTATTAGCAACACCCAAGAAAATTTTGAAGAAAATAAGAAATATGCAACGCACATTCCTATGGGGGGGTAAAAAAAGAAAAAATATGAGCTCTGGCGGCCTAGAAAAATATATGTAAGAAAAAGGACAAGGGAGATGTGAGAATTAGGGAGCCTCAAGTGATTGACCAAGCATTGGAAACTATTAAAATTTTGTGGAAGTGGGTTAAAAATCCTACTACCACATGGGAAAAGAAATGGAAAAAAAATATTCCCCTCAGATCCCCAAGGAGGAGGTGGTACGAGATGAAGGAGACACTGTAGGGTCCCTGATATGGAACATTGCATGAAAAAAGAGAGGTCTGGTTCAACACCAATGTTTTTGGGAGGTCCAAAATGGACAACCAACCCTTTTTTGAGATCATGTTTGGGATCAAAATCCCACCTCGGGCCATTCAAAGAATTTTCAGGATTTGAGATAGACAATGGAAAGGGAAGGTTGGAAAAAATTTCACCAATATTGTTAGATTCATCCTAGTAGGATGAACCCATATACAAGGACCTAGAAACCATTGTTGGAGTGGACAATATTTTGGGATGAAGCTACAAAAAGGCATATGCTAGAGGCATTGAGAGAGAGATAAATAGAAACAAGATCAAGAGATGACATTATTATATGGGGAAAGCAGAGGGATGGTAATTTTTGAGTGAAAGACACCTATATAGAAATGATGGGCCTGGGAGAGGAGTAGTGTAAACCACTTTGGGAGAAAATACTGACCTAGTATTTCCTAGTTCGAAGGGGATTCATTGAGTGCTCCATGTGTATGTTGTGTGAAGCAGAGAAGGAATCCCTTGGCCACCTGTTGGGTTCTTGCAGAATGATGACATATTTCTAGGATAAAGGAGAAAAATTGTTTAGAAGGTTGAACATGGTTCAACATGAAATTCCAAGGACCTTAGAGGAATGGTGTAAGGTACCAAATGTAATATATTATGCAGAAACTAGAATATTTAGCAATTAGCAAGTGGACGATAAAATATTGAGAGAGCAATACCAGAAATAATACCTTTATTCAAGAAATCAATTTTCACTTGCCTCTTCGAGGGGGAAACCTCCAGCTGAGAAGATCTCTATTAAAATAATTTCTCAAGACAAGATTTATCATACCTCCTACTATTATTTATACTAATTCTATCTTCTAAGGAACATTCTAGAGGAACATCCTTCTAGAAGCGAAATATTCTATTAGGTCTTCATACATTGACTTGTTCACATTTATCTAATAGGCCTTATTAACTAATGTCGGCTTAATTACATGGAAAATTTGTATCATGGTAACTAATAACCAACTAAGAGGGGTTAGGGTTGGATCCTAACATGCCCTCCCCCTTCAAGAGAAAACTTTTCCTCAAGGATGAAGACGTGGAAAATATTGTGGTATGGCCACTGATTCCTAAGTTGCATCCTTTGGAGACATGTCCTTCCACTTGATCAATACATCTTTGATAGTTCAACCACACAAGTGATGCTCACACATGTTGAGGGAAGATTCTAGTTGTGGCTAAATGGATCCTTCTTCATCTAATTCAGGCAGATGGTTTGAACACTACAATTTTGACCCACCACTTTCTTCAAAGAGAAAACATGGAACACCAGATGCATTTTGGAGGCAGTTGGAAGTGGGAGTTTATAGGAAACTAGACCAATACATTTGATAATATGATAGGGGCCATAAAATTTGGGTTCCGACTTGTTGTGGCCATGGGATTTGAGGGAGGTTTGCTTGTAAGGTTGGAGTCAGAGAAATATCGGATCACCTTCTTGGAAAACTCCTTCGGAATGTTGTTGGTCAGTCTATTGCTTCATACGATTTTGGGCCATGTTGAGGTTATCCTTCAAATCCACAAGGGTAACTTCTCTACCCTGTATCAACTTATCAATAGCATGTACCTTTGATGTTCCCAAAAGATATGAAGTTACTGTAGGTGGTTGTTTTCCATACACCGTTTCATATGGTGTCATTTTGGTTGTTGTATGATAGGAAGTGTTGTACCACCATTCTTCCAAGGGTAACAATTGCACCCACTAATGTTGTTTGTCCAAGAAAAAATAGAGCATGTAGGTTTCCAAACATTTATTAACTTCCATTTGGCCATCCATCTGGAGGTTGTAGATTGTTCTCATGTTCAAATGTGTGACTTGTAATTTAAACAATTCTTTCCAAAATGTGTTGATGAAAGTCGGGTTGTGATCAAACACACTGGATGTTGGCATTCCATGCAGTTTGAAAATTTGATGAATGAAAACATGCACTACCATAGTGGGCGTAAAAGGGTGTAGTAAGGCACAAAAATGTTCTTACTTTGAGAGACAATCTACCATGACCATGATGACTGACTTGTTGCCAGGTCTTGGAAGGCCTGCCATAAATTCCATGGATATGTCAGTCAAGATAAAAGATGGAATGGGTAAGGGATAGAGAGCTCTTGGGGTCTTGACAGTTTCACCTTTATTGCATTGTAAAATATCACATTTTGTGATAAAGGTAAGGATTTCCTTCTTCATTCCTTGCCAGAAAAAAGAATGGCAAGCACGAGCATATGTATTTTGGAATCCTCAATGACCCGTGATGGCAGATGAATGCAACTTATTTAATATCCTGGGATTGAGTGTTGAGGTCGGAGACAAAACCAAATGCTCCTTATATCATAGGATATGGTCTTTAGAGGTGTAGTCAGTGGGTGGGTTAGGTTCCTCTTGAAGGCACTAAATTACTTGGAATATAGTTGGGTGGGTGAGCCACTCTTGTCAAACTTCCTCAATACAATTAGGAACTAGTAATGATAAGGCAAAGAGGGAACCTTCATCCTCATGTTTTCTTGACAACACATATGCCACTACATTGTCTTTTCCTTTTTTATATATGATCTCATAATCATAGCCCAACATTTTGGTTAACCACTTGTTATGTTCCAGGGAGGATAACCTATGTTCTAGGAAATACTTTAGACTATGGTGAGATGTTTTGATATGAAAATGGTGACCCAATAGATATGGTCGCCAAGTGTGCACAACATGGAGAATGGCCATCATTTCCTTTTCATATGTAGATTTTCCCAAATTGTGGCCACTCAAATCCTAGCAAGTGAAAGCAAGAGGTATACCTTTTTGTGTTAGAAATGCACCAATACTAGTTCCTGAAGCATTATATTCCACAAAAAAGTTCTATTGAAATCAAGGGAGGCTAAGATAGGGGTAGGGCACATGGCCCACTTTAAATCTGTGAAATATTGTATTGTTGCTAGTGTCCAATGAAATGAATTCTTCTTAAGAAGGTGTGTCAATGGCTGGGAAATTTTTCCATAATGGTGGACACATTTCCTGTAATATCTCGTGAGGCCCAGGAAACCCCGAAGGAATTTCAAGGTCGTGGGTCTTGGCCAATCCTACATAGCTTGAATATTTTTGGGGTCCACTCTTACGCCCTCACATCCCATAATTTTTCCCAATTATTTGACCTCGCTCGCCCCAAAAGAACACTTGACCTTTTTTACAAACAATTGATTTTCTTGTAACAATTGGAGTACTTTGTCCACATGGGGTAGATGGGAATTCCAAGTGCGGTTGTGAATGAGGATTTCGTCAAAGAAGACCATAATTTTTTTTGAAGGTATGGATTCAATAGTTTATTCATGAGACTTTGGAAGGTAGATGGAGCATTGAAAAGTCCAAAAGGAATTACCAAGAATTCATAATGGCCTTCATGAGTTTGGAAATAGATCTTTGGAATATCTACTTCATTCATCTGAATTTGGTGATAGCCCGAATGAAGATCTAATTTTGTGAAGATGAAAGCTTCTTGTATTTCATCCAATATATCATCGATGATAGGAATGGGAAACTTATCCTTAATGGTCTATTTATTAAGGGATCCAAAATATGGACACATGCACCAGGAACCTTCTTTTTTAAGACCATAACGATAGAGGATGAATATGGGTTGGTACTTGGGAAAATGACACTAGCCTCCACTAATTCCTGCACTATTTTTTCTATTTCATTTTTTTGAGAAAATGTATACCTATAGGGGCATACATTGGGGGGATGACTTCCTATAAGGAGAGGGATGTTATGATCATGTTCATCAATGGAGGGAGGTAAGTCCATGGGAGTCTCAAAAACCTTGTGGTTCTTGTCCAAGACTGGTTTCATATCGGGATTCATTGTTGGATATGATTGATCACTTACATTGATAGCATTAAGTTGAGTAATCACACAATGGTGGCATTTCTTTAGGAGTTTCTCTATTTTGTGAGAACTGATAATTTTTGTGGAGCCAACTTGTAGGCCCTAGAGGGTATAAGTGTGAGCATCTTGAGTAAAGTTCATATATAACTCCTGATAATCCATGGGAATCAGTCCCAAAGTGTGAATCCATTCAAAACCCAAGACAATATCACAACCTCCCATGGCAATGGAAAACATGTGAGTTTTTAGGTGATAATTGCCCATTTGGAGTTTGAAATTATCACAAAGGCCCCCACATTTCATTGTATCACCATTAGATATGAGAATTTGAAAATTAGTAATTGGTCTCACAAAGAAATTTACATCCTCAGTGACCTTGCGATGAATAAAATTATGGGTGCTACCATTTTCAATCAACAACATGACCAATCGATGTTTGACGTAGCCCTTGATTTTTAATGTATGTGGAGTAGAAATACCCACGAGGGCATGGAGCTATATGACATGTTCCTCTGGTTCCACAAGAGATGTGATTGGATATGGGATGGGGTAAATGGGTTGCGTGTCCTTTGAGTTTGTGGCCTCACCTGATAGGTTGTCCTTGACAGAGGTGGACACTGACCCATCAATTTGGAAGAACTTTAGTTCACGACTTTTATGTCCTCACAAATACTTTTCATCATGGTAATAACAAAGTCCTTGCTTTCAATGTTCAGCCATTTTCGACGGAGATAATTTTTGGACTTTCAAAATTTGGGTCGGAGCAAGATTAACCCCTGGACGAGGGCAGTTGGGAACTATAGAATGAATGGGTTGGGCATGAAGAACCATCTTAGCCTCCAATGCTAATTTTCATGCCTACAACAAGGTAACATGATGGTCCATGCAAACATGAGCCCGAATGGCATCCTTTAAGACACTAATGAAGAATTCAAAATAGAACTCATTAGATAGTCCTTCTATTCTAATATCCAATTGTTCAAATGCAGTGATGAAGTATGCTACTAACCTTGTTTGTTTCATCTTGGTGAGTCATCCCAAAAAATGAGATTCCCTATCAAAATGGGCACATACTTCTTTGGTGAACATGGTCCAAGTTGGTTTTCCTAGATAACATTTCTTATGCCATTGCCACCATTTGCATCATTATTGATCCAAGTACAGAACCCCCACATGGATTTTGATTACACCATCCCAAATATTATGAACAGAGAAGTAGTTCCATTTGGGATATCCACTCGACTAGGTATGATCCATCAAATTTGTGCATCTCAACTTTGGGTACCTTATTCCAAGAATTTGAAGAACCCCAAGAGGAGTGGGAAGGATGATTATTCTCATAATGGGAAGAGTGAGGAGCCTCATAATGGTACTCTTGGTGCTTACCCTTGATGTGCGACACACGTTCATTGACTTGTTGGGTGAGTGTGTTCATATTCTTGGTGAGGGTGTCCAAGTTCTGGTTGAGAGAGTTCATGCGTTGGCCCGGGGTTTTGGACATGTTGGCTACCTTAGTGTCCAACTCTTCTAGGTTCTGAGAGAGGGTGGTAGGGGCCATTGTGAAGGCTTAGGTAGAATGATACCACAACAATAAACACAAAATAAGGAGTCTAGTGGGATATGGGGAAAATGAGGGTGTCGGGAAGGGGAGTCGGGTCCACAGAAAAAAAAAAAGAGCTAAAAAGTGATAGTTACCACTGCAATCGGGACAGATAGAGGAATCCAATGGTAGAGGTCCCACATAAGGATGTCGGAAAGGGGGTCGAGACCATAGGAAAAAAAGACATAAAAAAATATAGGTATCACTGCGATAAGGATGAAAAGAGGAACCCAATGGCATAGGTCTCAAATAAGGGTGCAGGAAGACCCCAAAACTTTTTTTTTATTGACTCATGCAGAGTTATACTCCTATCTGAATACTTCTACAACTTCAGAATGCCCAAATTTTGAACAATAACAAATGTGTAGTCAATTCTCAACCAAAATGAAGAAGGCAAGATTGCACAACTAGAAAATCTTGTTTGTACATGGTGTGGTATGTTCCCTTTGGGTTAGGGTGTGAAGGGTGTATATGGACATGGTTTTTCGTTGTGCTATAGATCTCTGACATACATGTGGGGTCGAACAATAGTACTCAACTCAATATCTCAGGGAACCAAATAAGGAGGCTCGACCATACCCTTACCCGTACTACTCAATTACCCAGGTACTAGAGAGTATATTCCCGAGTGTTTTTCTCGATGACATTATAGCAGTCGGGCGAATGATCGATAGATATAGAGAGGGTTTCAACTTTTAGGATACTTAGGGCGATCGATATGCATGTGTTGTCTGATGCGCTACCAATCGAAGGGGTGCCAACATGAGTTACGAGGGTGTCCAAAGATGTGAGATTAAAAACCTCTTGTATTCCCTACATGTGTGCTTCCCTGACCACATATTTATGCACTGAACGAAAGATCTCTATAGCTTAAAGACGCCAGAATATGTCTCTACCCTGAAAAAATTTAACCCACAATTCATGCCCAGGAAAGAGCTCTAATACCACTTGTCAGGTACCAAATGTAATATATTATGTAGAAATTGGAATATTTAGCAATTATCAAGTGGAAAACAAAATATTGAGAGAGAAATACCATAAATAATACCTTTATTCAAGAAAACAATGTTCACTTGCCTCTTCAAGGAGGAAACCTTCAATAGAGTAGATCTCTATTACAATAATTTCTCAATACAACCTTTCGCATACCTATTACTATTATTTATACTAATTTTGTCTTATAAGGAACATTCTAGAGGAATATCCTTCTAGAAGTAGAAGCTTCTATTAGGTTTTCTTACATTGACTTGTCCACATTTATTTAATAGGCCTTATTAACTAATGTTTACATTTATTACATGGAAAATATATATCATGCTAACTAATGACCAATTAAGAGGGCTTAGGGTTAGATCCTAACAAATGGGTGAGCGACATCTATGCTAACCCAATTCTAAACAGAGCTTGGAACACGTTCCTAGGATTTTTGTTGTGGAATGTTTGGAAAGAGAGAAATAAATGAATTTTTAAAAACAAGTCCCTTACAGTGAACATGTTTGAGACACCATCTGAACCAACATTTAGGAAACCATCACAACAACCACCTGGTCATCACAGGATGTGGAACTCGAGGAGCATGAAACCATCATTTAAAAAAAATAGAATCATGGTTCATGTCTGAACCAAAAAAACCTCACTACAAAACCCACGCAAGCAAAAACAAGAGATAAATAACATCCCCCTCAAGAGGGCTTATTTAAGTTGAAATTCGACGGAGCCTCCATAGGGAATCCAGGTCCCTTGGGGGAAGGTGGAGTTTTTAGAATTCATTAGGGATAAGTGAAGATCTTATTTGCTTCAAACCTAGGTAACTCATCGAATAACGTGGCGGAGTTGGTTGGCCTCCTCAAGGGGTTAGAGATAGCTCAAGATCAAGGTTTCATAGCCCTTGTCGTAGAAGTATATTCATAGATGCTTATTGTAGCTCTTATAAATATTTTGAATGGGACTCCTCCAAAAAATCTCTCCAGGCATTGACACATGGCATATGGTCTATCTGAAACAATGAGAATTTCCAGGTGAATCCCCATCATAATTCTTGAGCACGTTCACCATAAAGACAATGTCAGGGTGGATTGTATGGCTAACATGGGGTTGTCATTTCCCAATCAACATTGTGTGTGAAGAAGGGGGACTCACTACCACAAGGGCTCCATAACTAGGTGGACAAAGCAAGCTAGATGGATATGGCTCGACCCAAGGAGATGACACATGATGTAAGGGAGGCAACACATGAATTCGGTCGGGATCCCAAAGAAATCATAAAGAACAACTGCTCAAATGAACTCATGCAATGACATAGGGAGGGTACGTTGTCTTCCTTTTAACACAAGAGAGCTTTGTTGGATGTGATACAAAGGATTTTGTGCATCGATCTACCCATAATGGAAACTCATGGGAAGGAAAGGGTTTTCCCAAGTGCAAGTACATAGTATTCATTTAAGAAGATGAGGAAGGATCGAGGTCGAGCTTGGATCAGTTATGGAAACAGAGGTACACCAATGATATGGGCTATGGATTGTGGGTTTATGTTGGCGCACTCACCTAATATGAGTGATGATGAACCTGTCTATAAGATTACCTTTGTGATTGTTCAAATTGTTTGGACCATAATAGTTAGATTAGGTCGAGCACCACTACTCAGTCGTAAAGAGTGCTCTTTGTCTATATGTCTTACATTTCTCCCTATCAGTCTAAGGTGGCTTAGGGCCTCAGGCTGTGAGCTCAATACGATGTCCTACCTCTGGAAAAGGAAAGGAAAAGGGAAAGAATTGGGTTGTCATGATAAGGAGGCCTCATCTTCAAAAGGCCCTGCCCATTCCACCCAGGAAAGGAGGGATGTATGGGAAGCTGAGATGAGATTCGTGGAATTCTGTTTGGAGGAGGATATTAAGGAAGAAAAATAAGTATAGGAATTATTTCATCTACAGTGTCGAGAAATCTCAGACAAAAAGATTATCGACGAGGTAAAGGATTAGGTGAAAGATTTGGTACACACTAGAACCAAAGAAACAAGATATTTCAGGTTGCTAGAGACTTATTGGATGGTTAATGCCATCATTGGTCAAGCCTTGTATAAAACTTAACGAGACCAAACATACCTACTTCATTCCATCAACTTGATCAAAGGAAAATTTGAGTTGTTTTGTTGGTCCCAACATGCAATCAGATTCAAAGTCACTAAGAGAACCCAACAACATGAGCATAGCCTAGCCACACAGATCCCACTAGGGTCATTCAATTGCTCCATTGATGTGGAAAAATACTAGGATGAGGGGGATGCACAGACTCATGCAGGAACCCCAACTCCGAGCAAGAGTCATTAGGTGAAGTCTAAACTGGGTTGACTAGTTCCTATTTCTTTTTTGTTTTTAACTACATGTCAAGTCTTTGTTTTATCCTAGGAAGTTAGTCAGGAGCTTATGTTACACTCTCTTCTTCCTAGTATAGATATGTATTAAGGATACAATCCCATGAACCTAAAATCTATGGATATGTATCTCTAATAGGTGACTGACTCCTGCTGGTAATGACTTGATATCTTAGTGACTATGGCAGGGTTTGGGTTTTGGTTTCGATTTCTTTTAATGACAATCTTTTTGTACAATATTTTGAACATAATAAAATCCTAACTCTTTTTAGTAAAAAAAAAACTTTAAACTTAAGTTAAGATTGAAAATAACAATAAAAAAACACTTCATACCATAGGAAAAAAAATAAAAAATAAATAGATATTGTGACATTAAATATTACCTCTAAAGCTATATGAGGGTTGTTCAAAGTGATGTTAACACACCACCATGAAAATAAGTCACACACACACACACACACACACACACACACACACACATATATATATATATATATATATATATATATATGAGAGAGAGAGAGAAAACTATATTTACTAATTAGCATGCCTAAAGCTCTTTTTTATGAGCATTACAATGCATGAAAATAAAATAAAAATAAAATAAACATAAATTATAAATTTGACTATCAAGTATAAAATGATGGTGGTCCTCTTACCTTGAGAAAATTAAGAAAATGGTTGTCAAATTTTAGGATTAGTTTTTTATTTTTTAAAATGGTATATTTGATTATAACTTAGTGATTAATTAATAGTGAAGATAATTATTAATAGTTGTCATTTGTGAATGTCAGTGGATTCATCATCCTTATGTAATAAGGAAAATCATTTAAAAGATACTACTCTTAATCAATTAGAAGTACTTTTAGATTTTACTCCAAAATCAAAATATACTTACATCCAAATGGTTAAAACTAATCAAAATACAGTTACATCCAAATGGTTAAAACTACTCTTAAGGGGAATCATGTATTTTCTAATAACATCTAACTTTAATCCCATATATGAAACCAAATACCACATTTATTACAATTTAACATCTTGCCCAAAAATAACTTATTACTATTAATATTATCAACATTATTTTCCAATAAAAAAATAGCAACATATATTTTTATAAACTGTAAAACGTGAGCCTCGTCATCATCACAATTTTGATTGCAACATATATTTTTATAAATTGTAAAACGTGAGCCTCATCATCATCGCAAATTTGATTGATTGTTAAATTGTAGAATGTGAGCCTCGTCAGATTATGTACGTGTGCAGTGATGTAAATTTCCGACCTGTTAATCCAAAGTCAACAAACAAATAAAAAAGGTGTTGGCTAAATGTTCTACCTTTTGGGTATCTAGGCCGAAATCCGGTGATGTAAATCTGGAAAAAATATCTATTTTATGTTGTTTAAATTGCATTTTTGAATGCATAAATGGATTTAGCATGCTGAAAAACTGTTGAGGCACTTGGATTATACAAACTTTGCCACTCAAATATGCAGATACAACCATTCCTCACCAGATTTCGGGCAAAATCAAACAGAAAAAGTCGTCGTAAAACTTCCAAAAGGTAGAACGTTTAGATTACGGTAATAAAAAAACCCACCTAGTTGTATGTAGTTTTTGCTCGTTTCCCAAGTGATCGAAGACAACGCAAGCAGGTTCATGGAATTGTTTTATAACTAGCATTTATGATTCATCTCCCATCTTGATAGAACCCACCCTTCAAATCTTAGCATTTGTTGGTTGAATTAGAGAAATATGGAGTGGCCAGAGCAGAGCCAAAAACCTCATGTGGAAATATTCCCTGGGCTTGGATTGGGCCATCTCATCCCACTGCTTGAGTTTTCAAAGCAACTGACTGTGAGGAAGACCTGAAAAGAATAAATTGGAAGTTATCAGTCTTTGGTTAGAGATTTCTATTTAAAGAGGTGGAATAACTAGATTGATAAAGAAAGCAAATTGTGATCAATATAGAACTACTATGATGGTATCTATTTCTCCCTTTTCTATTTACTTGTTGATGCCTTTTTATTGCTCTCGTTGATGGTCACTGGAATCATGCCAACCGGTTGTTGCCCTTTGTCGGTGAGCTTGTCCATTCCCCTTTGGAGCCATTCTTCAATGTAGCTTCTCATGGGGGCCATGTTGATCTCATCCCGGATTTTTATGTTGAAAATATCGTTTTTTAATTTCCTTAAATCGATAGAAATACTATTCAGAGCCTGTTCAATTTATTCGTTCTGTGCCAAATAGTCCACTAGCCAGTTGTCCACATCATATTGACCATATTCAAGGATGTCGTAAAACTTTTCTAAATACAACCCCTTTAAAATATCAACTTGTTCATCGAAGGCTTGCTTGCTTAAGGAAAAGGACTTGAGGATTAAGTTTGGGTCTTGAACCTCGTTGGTACTTCCGGCTAAGTCTATTTTGGTCAGGTTTCTAAGTAATTCTTCTTTCTTTGATATGGTTTGTTCACATGAATCAACAATGAGATGTAGGTTCTTAAATTTATCTTTCCAGCATGATTTTAATTGTTTGATCTGGTTTGGGGAGGGGATATCTTCTTGTCTTCTTCTTAGATATGACATGTTGGTGACATGGTTTCCAAAAGGAATCACCGTCTCTAGATATAAACGTTCTTCATTTTTTAAATCCCCCTGCAAATGTATGTGCAAAGCATGTGCCCTAGTTCCAAGAGAAGCTATATTTTCTGATGTTTCCCAGGCTTCAGTAATTAGCATCATTATTTTCTTGATATTATTCTCCACATAGCCTCTACAGGATGTGAGGAGGCTGGAGGATCCTTTTAAATTGGTTGCAGGGGTGGAAGGCATGGTTTTTGCTAAAGGACTGGAAAATAATGGCGTAGGAATCAAAGCTTCTTCCAATTCCTTGATTCGGTCATTCATTCTGGCATTCTTTGCTTCAATGCCTCCAATGGAATGATCAAGAGCATCTCTGGTTTCTCGGTGAAGTCGAGAGATTTGGGATGGATGCATGTTCCTAAGGTTAATCTTTGAACGAGATTTTCCTTTCTTATTTCTTACATCTCTCTTTTCAATAATTAAAATTTTAGATTGGTTGTCAAAAACAATGCTCTGGAATACGAAGGATTCATCTTCATCAAAAGTGTATGTCTCATCTATTTCCATTATGGAACTATGGTGCATCGCATCCGTGGGATGATCAATGTTTTGGAATACGTTATCCAGAGAAGTCTCAAGTTCCATGTCCTCACTTTCAGTTTCGGGCTCTTCCTCTTTCCCTACAACGTTTTTTTCTCTTCTTCGTCACGGGAAGCTTGTGATAACTAACAATTTTTCCACAAGGAAGGTTCTTATCTCCTCCTCCATTTGAAGAATTTTGGGTTTCTTTCTTACTAGGGTGGACCATTGGAGAGATGCTCTGTGATGTCGTGCTCTTGAGAGTGCTAGCTAGGGATTGGACACTCTTCTCACTAAAGCCCTTTCCCTGTTGTTTGTACAATTCAATTGTGCTTTGTAATGTCTCTACGTCACCATCGTCAGGAGCAGGAGTGTTGTCGTCATTGTCTCTGTCTTCGTTCATGCGTGTATGGATAAAAGAGCTACTAAATCCAACTGCTAGTAAATGTTCTAGAAAAATCCCATTAGGGTCGAACCCTCTTAGTCTTTCATCATATCTTAGGTTCAAGTTGTTGAAATGTCCTGGGAATTCGTCAATCTTGTCGACGTTCCTGAACACAAAGTCCTCGAATTTCCAAGGCAGATGAATGAATTACTTTTTTCTCTTCTCATGGAAAAAATGCAACCAATAGTTGTATTGCCTTATTATTTATATAACAAACATCTTGTCTGTGATGTGACATGGAAGGAAAGCAGGATTTTCCTTGGAGCCAAAAATCATTATTACACTGTAATTTTCCATTTGTTTAAGTGTTCCCTTCCTGTCCAAAAACTTGGTTGCCTGGACAAAAATCCAGGGAGCATCCTTTCCTAATAATAAATATTTGAAAACAAATACAAATTCATTAAAAACCTCATATAAAAAATGGGAGGCCTTGTGCCCCCACAAGGCTTGGTACCAGAAGGTTATTGGGTCGAATTCATAGTTTACCTTCTTGGACAGAGACAGTTTTGGAAATGGACAACAACGCGCTATCGTTAAAACCAAGTAGGATGACATATAAAATTTATTCCCTTCTTCGAATCGTGACAATTGGGAACATATTTCAATGGAAATTTGCTTCCTCCAATCACAAATGGATTGTTCCTTGACTGTGAAATACAAAATATAAAGAACCATGTGGGAAATGCTTGTTGTGGAATCTTATTTTGTAATTCTTGTAAACAACCAAGAAATTTCTCCGAATGGATTTCTAAAAGAACTAACCTGCAACTTTGTGATATCTTCAGGAACTGTTGTCGGGTCTTCTAGGAACTTGGGTAAGAGGCCCAACCCGTTATAATGCTTTTTTAGGATCTGCTTGCAATCTTGTCCTTTGAAGATCAATGTTGGCTCCGACAATCTTAACATATTGTGGAAGACCTGAGGTGACAAAGAAAAAGGAGAATGGTCACGCAGTGGAATAATTCTTTGGCTTGAGATATATTTTTCAGCGCACCAAGAGACCACCTCCTTACAGTCAAAAAATTTAGGGACGCAGCTTGCACGAGCAATTCTAGAGGTCCAAATTACTTTGTTCTGGGATGAATGAGATGAATAGTAAGGATATGCCTTGGACCACTAGAAGTTCTGGTCCTCATGCCCGAAGATATTCACTGTATCTCCATAGAACTGCTGTTGAGTTGCTGCCATAAGTTTACGAGAACGTCCATTTTCTCCAGACAATGTTTGAAATGAAAAGTTGGAAGGGATAATATAACTCTCTGCAAATCTTGGTCCAATGCGTGTGAATGGGAGATATCCTCGATCCTTTCTCTCATTAATGACAATCTTGACGATTGTTGCATGATGAGTTGTTAGCATTAAAGACTAGTAATTGCATACTTAGAAGTGAAAAGGTGGCGGGTACGATGAAGAGCAATTAAGGATTGGAGATTCCGTGAACTCGCCAATGCGACGACCCACGAAAGAAATTCCATGTTATTTGAAATGAAAAATAAGAAGGGATAATATAACCCTCCACAGATCTTCGTTTAATGCATATCAATGGGAGATCTCCTTGAGAATTTCGCTCATTAATGACAATCTTAATGGTTCCTGCATGATGAGTTGTTAGCATTAAAGATTACTAATTGCATATTTAGAAAGAAGTACGAAGGTGGAGGGGAAGGGGAAGAGAAATTAAGGAATGGCTAATTATCGAAAGTGGTCGGCCAAGCTTCAAAATAAGGTTACAAGGTATAACCAGGAGAGGTGAGGGCTTGACGGTCAAATTGTATGTCTTAGAAGTTTTGATTGAAAAATGCATAACAAAGAAGAGGGCATGATGGGGCAGTCCAGTGGTCAATTTGTATATCATGGAACTCCAGGTATTGTTTGCAAGCCATGGAACATTGGAACCATGATCGTGAGGCCGCCTATCCAGGAACCCACAATGGAAAAAGTGGCTAAGTATGGAACAAGGAAATGATAGGCCATACTCGTTTTGGCTAATATATTGAAATTTGTAATAGAAATCCCATTACCTGGCAAGATATTTTCTGCATGTTTCTAGGAAAGTTCTATAGCGATAGTCAATGTGACTGTCTCGTCGAGCCTTTTGCTTATTAATGATGATATTTGCGGTTATTGCATGATGAATTGTTAGTATTAAACCTTGTTCATTTCATACCTGGAAAGAAGTGCAAAGGTGGCAGGCACAGGAACAATGACTAGGAATTGGAGATTTCATGAACCCTCCAACCCGAGGATCCGCGAAAGAGATTCCAAGAAATGGGAAAGTATGGAAAGCGGTTGGATGGGCTTTAAACTAGGGTGACAAGGGTTCCCCAAGAGATGTGACACCCCGATGGTCAAATTGTATGTCTCAGAACTTTTGAGTACAAAATGTGTAACACGGAAGAGGGGATGATGTGGGAGTCCAACAATCAATTTGTATATCACGGAAGTATAGGAGATCTCGTTGAGCCTTTCGCTCATTAATGGAAATCTTTACGGTTTCTGCATGAAGACCTGTTAGCATTAAAGCTTACTAATTGCATATTCAGGAAGAAATATGAAGGTGGCGAGGACAAGGAACAACAATTAAGGAATGGCTAGTTATCGAAAGCAGTCGGTCGGGCTTCAAAATAGGGTTACAAGGTATAACCAAAATAAGTGAGGGCCCGAGGGTCAAATTGTATGTCTCGAAAGTGTTGACTGCAAAATGCGTAACATGGAAGAGGGCATGATGGGGCAGTCCAACGGTCAATTTGTATATTGAGGAAATTTGGGTACTGTTTGCAAGTCGCAGAACATTGGAAACACAATCTTGAGCCCGCTTGTCCAGGAACCCGCAATAAAAAAAGTGGCTAAGTATGGAATAGGGAAATGATAGGCTAGACTCGTTTTCACTAATATATTGAAATTTGTAATAGATATCCCATTACCTGGTAAGATATTTTCTATATGTTTTTGGACAAGTTGTGTAGGGACAGTTAGTGTGACTATCTCCTCGAGCCTTTTTCTTATTAATGACGATATTTACGGTTGTTGCATGATGAAATGTTAGCATTAAACCTTAGTTGTTGCATATTTGGAAATAAGTACAAAGGTGGTGGGAACATGAAACAATGACAAGGAATTGGAGATTTTATGAACCCGCCAACCCGAGGATCCAAAATAGGGTGACAAGGGTGACAAGGGTTCCCCAGAAGACGTGAGGCCCCGACGATCAAATTTTTAGTGCAGAATGTGTAACATGGAAGAGGGGATAATGTGGGAGTTCGATAGTCAATTTGTATATCACGAAGGTTCGGGTGTTTTTTGTAGGTCACATAACAATGGAAGTGTAATATAGAGGTTGCTTGCCCATGAATCCTTGTTCGAAAAAATGGCTATGTATGGAATGGGGAAGTAGTCCGTAATAGGGAGGTCGATTTCGTAGATTGTACTTCCTGGGGTGGAATTGTAGATCACAATTTTTTTGGGTGCAATATGTATATCACAGAACATGGGGAAAAAATTAGCTAAGCATGGAAAGGAACGATGGTCGGTCAGAGTGTCGTAAATGGCGGTTTAATGCGTGTTAATGGGAGTTGTCCTTGAGGTTTTTGCTTATTAATGCCAATTTTTTTGCACTAGTGTGTTGAGTTGTCACCAATAAAAGCATAATTAATGTGCATTGGAAGGACACGAAGGTGGTGGGGATGGAAGGTAGCGATAGATGCTTTGAAATTTTTGTGAACCCGGGTAGAGTGAATCTTGTGAGTTCAAGGAGTCCGGGTTGGAATTGCAGATCACGGAAGTTTTGGGTGCAACATGTATATGAAGGAACAAGCAGCAAGAGAGTTTGATAGTGCCAACCCCGGAAACTGCAGCCATAAAATTGGCTAAGTATGGAAAGGAACGACGGTCGGTCAGACTCGTGATGTAAGGATATAGATGGAGATGAGGATATGTCATTCCACCAACCTAGGAACTCATGATCATAGAAATGTGACTAAGTATATAACCATAAAGGGATAATAGAGGGGAACAAGAAAAGGGAAAAAGGGGTAAGTATCTCACAGAACACCATCTATTGTTCATTTATTAATGCCAATCTTTTCGAACCTATGTTGTGAGTTGTTACTAGTAAAAGCATAATGAATATGCATTGGGAAGGGACGAATGTGGCGGGGATGGAAGAGAGCCATAAATGGTTTGAAACTTTTGTGAACCTGGGTATAATGAAGCTAGCGAGTTGGAGGAATTCGGGCCGAAATGTAGATCACAAAATTTTTGGGTGAAAGATGTATATGATAGAACACAGGGCATAAGATTTCGATATCGCTAACCCGAGACCCGACGGTCAGATAATTGGCTAAGCATTGAAAGGGACGACGGTCGATCGGGCTCATGATGTGATGATATAGATGAAGATGAGCATCTTCCAGTCTGCCAACCCGGGAAGCGGTGATCATAAAAATGTGAATAAGTATAGAACCAGAAAGGGATAATAGAGGGGAAGAAGACAAGGGAAAAATGAGTAAGTATAGAGGAGGGAAAAGAAAGGGAGAAACAAACATTTAGTCTCAGCTATGTAATATACTTGGAGGTCGACAAAGTCAGCTTCAAGTTTAAAGAGAATTTGTTTATATTTATTCAAATATTATTCATATTAATGTATCTTAATAGATTATTTGTGGTCCAAATGTAAACCATCTTCCAATTTGCAGGGTGTTTTTTGGCTAGCAAATTTCGCTCAAACCCATAAGCAACAGAAAAAGAAATATATGATGTAACATTTTTATATGCAAGGATATCCTCAAATACAAGAAGTTGTAATATATGCACAATATTGAACAGGAACATGACATCAACACCTCAGTTGCCATGTTGAAATAGAGTCATTCATCTACTCTATTTACGGGGCCTCGAAGAATGAAAGTAGGACGGGCCTACCCATTTGTTTCTTAAGGATAGGGTGGGCTCCACAGAACTATGTCATATCACAAATTATTCTTCCATGTAAAATGTAAGAAGTGAATAGAGTAGCTTTTATTTAAATCGAAGTGTCGGGCAGGGAAAAAAAAGCTTGTCGTGCATGTTTAACTACGGATCAGAGAGTGTCTTAAATTATTGTTGAAAGAGGTTGAATTCATCTATCAATAGATTTACAAGAAAATGACTCAATTTAAAAAAAAAAAATACAAAATAATAATAATAATAAAAAAAATAAAAAATAAAAAACAATATTAAACATTGGAAAACACCATACAACAACCTCAAATATTTTATATTCAGATAAAGTGGGTTACAAAATACAACTGAGATTATTTCCCAAAGTAGCTCTCTTGGAATTTGTAAAAAAATATATAGTTCAACACATATTCTCTGAAATTTAAATGTGTTTGCCATAATGATTGGGATTGGGGCTCCCACGGACCATAAAGAAAATATGTACAAGAATCAAGCTTGTAGAAAGAAGAAAGCCGACGATGAAAGACAACAAGACCTGGAAAAAAGAAAGACAAAATTGTCAGTCCAGGGTTAAACCTTTTTATTTAAAGAGGTAGACTAACTGGATAAAGACATTGACAAATACATAAGAATGTGATCAGTATGAAATTACTATGATGGTTTCCCATGCCTTGTCATTTGCTCGTTGATGTACTTTTATGACTTTCCTTGGCATTTATGGGAACTGTCTCAAGCGTCCTTTGCCCTTCATTGCCAATCTTGTCGAAAACCTTTTTGAACCACTCCTCGATGTAGATCCTGATGGCCGTCACGTTGATTTCATGTCGTATTTTTATACTGAAGAATTCACTTTCCAAGTCCCTTAGATCAATGGAGAGGTTGTGCAATCCATGTTTAATATCTTGGTTTTTAATCCAATAATCAACTAGCCAATTTTTTCACGACATCTTCACCATATTCAAGAATGCTATAGAAATTTTCAAATGACAGTGTTTTATAGATTTCAACTTGATCATCAAATTCTTTCCTGGTAAAAATAAACGAGTTGAATATCAATTTCGGGTCTTGGACTTCATGGGTGTTGCCAGATAGATCTATCTCAGTTAGATTCTTGAATAGTTTGTCTCTTCTAGATATGGCCTGGCTACATTATCTTTTCATGCAACATTTTGTACTTTGATAAGTGTCAATTTCCCTCTGTCATAGAAAACTTGGGGTTTAAGATGCCTTCCTTGTAATGTTCCTAGTCATCCACATCTGAGACAACTTAGAGATGTGATTCAGGCCCAATTCAAAGACGAGGGAGTGGTTTTATGTGACGTCATCTTTGGGGGAAAAAATTATGTTGGCCAATAGAAGGTGAGACAAAAAATTCAAGTATCTTATGATTGGTATTCTCCCTATATTATATCGTTTGTTTGGTTGAAAGGCCTGCCTGAAGATTTGTATGTTGAATTTCTTTGTTTTATTGCTGTAAATTGGAAGGGACGTTCAAGTCCCTTGAAAAATGATCCTTTGTTGAAGTATATAGATTCTTCCAACAACACAGTTTTGGAAAGTGTATCAAATGTTGCAGACCACACGAGAATATATCTTTCGTCAGAGGAGTGACACATATCGTGGCTCACAAAATCGTCTGGAATATTTGGAAGTGATGTCAAATATTACCCCATGCCAGAATATACTCAGAAGGAAATTATAAATTTGGATCCTCACGAAGGTGAAAAACTGTATGAGTGGTTGAATCAACATTCTAAAATTACAAAAATTTCTCTCTCAAATTTTGTTGAGTGACTTCTGGATGTAGTAACAGACTCGACAGACAACCAACTTCAATCTCAAAGTTTGTTGAGTGACCTCTGGATGTAGTAACATACTTGACATACAATCAAATTTTGATCACTATTGGTACTAATGTCAAGTGTATCAAGTCATGACCCCAGACTCCAGGTAGCTTCAGCTTAAGACATTGACATTGGCGGTGACTCCAGGCTCCAGATAGCTTCAACTTCAGACATTGACACTGACGGTGGCAATGGGAACAGTGTCATCGATTGTAGGGTGATAATGCAATGAACAAGTAAGCTTGCCATTGTCAAAGCACTTAGACTACAAAGTTGTCAGACCTACAAAAGAGCATTGACTTTAGCGTTGCTTTGTCACGACAATTAAAATGTTGCTGTGAGTCCTAAAATCTTTGGAGGTTGTGTGTCCTATGTGATGATGACCTCGACATTAGGTGCATGTCAGACATTTATTATCTAGAAATTGCAGTGTTAATGCAATTGCCATAGTCAACGACGAGTTGAATGCATTTCCAAAAGAAATATTAATTGTGTAATTAATTTACATCCTTGAAGGACGTGAATCCCAAACAACATCTAAAACTTTTCGACCAGTCGTGTGTTAAAAAAATACATTATTTTATATTTAAAAAAATAAAAAAATTGTATTTATATGTCTAACATTAGGTTGCACACATAAACATTTTTAAGTTAACTAAAATTAATATATAGTCAACTCAGATCCCCGAAAGTGATCAAAATCCCTAGAGCTATTTTATTTCCATCATGTTGGTTGGGATAGAAGGATCGACCACCAAGAGAAATAAACAAGCTAGCAATAAAAGCATCTGTGCAAACCTAAGTTGGGCATGGAAGCACTCTACGACCATGACGGAACTTTGTGCTTATCGACTTGTGATCTGTTGGAAAATGTTTAACAGGTAGCATATGCTTGTCATTGATGGAAAGTACAGCAATGAAGATGTCATGAGTATAGGAAGAATGTAATAGACGGGCACTAGAAGTATTTTGGGAAGAAGCTGCAGAGCAACCTCGATAAGATCAGAAGAGATAGTGCAGAGGATGTTTGGTATGTTTTACAGGCAGCGTAAGCTTGTCATTGATGGCAAGTAAAGAAGTGATGATGGCTTGAGTACAACAACGATGATCAGTAGCACAGTGATATTCAGGAAGACCAACAATGCAACAATTGTCTAAACGCAACAATCCTCAGTCGTTAAATTGAGGATTGATCTAAACTATTGATCAGGCATGATGAAGTCCCATAAATTTTGATAAGCACTACTGATCGTTGGATCCCATCCAAAATTCCTGACAGAACGAGGTCCACCAGATCTGAATTTAGACAAGAAGAGCACGCTGAAGAGGAGGATAGATCTCAGGCATTAGATCCTAGCACAGGGTCCGACCACCGTTGGATCGAGGAGAACCTGCACGTTCTTTAAAGTGCAAGGAGTAGAGGGCTCACAAAATCCTAAAAGAAGGAGGACCGTCCATCTTCAGGCAGGACACGTGGGGATAGATCGTCAATTCTCTTACTGGAGAGTCAAAGGAACGATGTTCCCTAACCTCTCGAAATCGCGATATCTGAAATCACGATTTAATCTCAGCCGTCAAATTAAGGTTGAATCTGGACTGTTGATTCCAGTCCATGTCAGAGTTTCGGGGATCGAGAGTTGGAGATGTCAAGTAATATCATCCACAAAAATCTCGATTTCACGATATGCAAAATTGCGACTTAATCGCAGCCGTTGAATCAAGATCAGATCTGGACCATTGATCCAACTCCATATCGGAGTTTCGCAAATCACGACATGGAGAGGGAAAAGAAACAATGCAACAAGAATTGCGAAATCGTGATTTAATCGCAGCCATTGAATCAAGGTCTGATCTGGACCGTCGATCTCAGTCCATTTCGGAGTTTCACGGATCGAGAGTTGAAGATGTCAAAGAATAATGACCACAGGAATCCCAAAATTGCGATATGAAATATTGCGATTTAATCGCAGTCGTCAGATCAAGATGTGATCTGAACCATTGATACGACTCCATTACGGAGTTTCGTGGATCAGGACTTTGAAGTGACAAAAACACTGAACGTTAAGAGTGTCAAAATCATAATGTGGGAAATCCCGACTGAATCTGAACCATCAGATCAAGATGTGATCTGGATCATTGATCCGACTCACGTCGGCATACCACGTCAGCTAGGAACACGTGGCACAACCAGGTAATGACAAGTGTCAGACTGATTCAACATTTCAGGCACATGTAAGTCACAAATCAGAGTGACATGTGGCAGTATTCAACACATGTCAATCCACGTGTGACGTCAACAAATTTATACCACTTTGGAGTTTCAGAAATCGGGAGATGGACAGATGTCGGAGGACGAGGAGGGGCTAAAGGGAATGAGCCTTGTCGCACGGTCAAGTGGAGAATGATACAAAAGGTGAAACGACGGGAGTAGAGTCCTTCGTCAATACCCCACCATTCCGGACCCCCCCGTATTAAAGGAAGAAAGGCAAGGGGGGTCCGTAATCGCTTGAGCATCGTTGATCTGGGCACTCTAATCTCTGGCCACTCGAGAGATGTGTGCCCAATTCAGGACCCNCCCCCCCCCCCCCTCCGCTTAAAGGTAGAATGGAAGGGGGGCTCTGGAATCCAATCCCAACCGTAGATCTGGGAGCACAGATTCTGGCCATCCATATATGCTCGCTGCATATCCAAAAGGTGCTAAGCTTGGCCATAGAAATTTCGAAATGAATGCAAGATCTAATAAATTTCATCCAACGCCACAGATAAACCTGAAGGAGATTGGAGGGCTACTGATGCACGACACAGTGAAACTGCCAGAAACCATTAATGGCGTCTGCCAGAGAATTCGAAGAGACCTCTGTGTGATCGCCAGAGGAGATGAAGAGTCTCCAAGCTTCGTCCAATGAAGGAAGACTATTGTTAGAAGGGATTGACAGATGGATGAGCGTTGAAGCCTGTAGCTGAAATAGAGAGGGTGAGCTCGACTGTAACAGAGAAGACGAAGAGTCTCAACTGCAAGAGAGAAAAAGGAATCTCGGCATAACACCTAGTGATTATAGACACATGGGTTGAACCACCAGAGAAGCTGAAGAGTCATGATGATGATCAGACATAGCACTCGAGTTGTGGAGGATTTGGCACGGAGTGAACATGTAGAAGCATTGCGAATATTTCATGCACAAAGACAACAGAGACTATAAGAAGGTGGAACAAAGAAGATATTTCGGGTTGTCGCCGTGGAGGAGTATTGAGGTGTGTGCAAGGAGGCAGAACGCAGGAGCAGAAATGCACAGTTGAGGAATGGTGCATTGAAGGAATATGGCACAGAGTGCATAAAAGGCAGAAGAACAGAAAGTGAAAGGCAGGTGCAGAAGACACTAATGCAGACAGGGCAGAGCAGTGTAACAGAACAACGACAAGGCTGGTAAGCGATTGAATAACTTTATACCATTGTAATAAGTTTTAGTAACAAGGAATTTACATTTCAGGGAGGTTGGGAGGTGCTAGGTAGGACTGTTGTCCTCAAAGGTTCAAGTGGATGCTTGAACACAGGGAGTTATAGCTTCCATCTGGTGGCAGCCAGAGAAACCAGGGTGGCATGGTGGTGCAAGGAAGAACTCTTATTCTCTGTTATACAGGTTGGTGCCTGTATGATTGGAAGTTGGTTCTTCCATCTAGTTGGTGCTAGAAACACTTAGGGAGTTGGTGCTTCCTTCTAGTTGGTGCTAGAGAATCCAGGGAGTTGGTGCTTCCTTCTAGTGGGTGCTAGAGAAAACAGAGAGTTGGTTCTCTCAGCAAGTTGCATCTTGCAAAAATAGAGGTTGTAGCGTCATTATGAGTTAGTTCTCATATGTATGATAATGTAAAGAATGTAACTATTACTTATCATATAAAGAAAAAGAGGTTTTTACCCTGTATAGGTTTCCTCGAGAAATATCTGTCTCTGTGTTTCTCATATATGTGACTGATGCTGAATGTGACATTAGTTTATTTCTCTGCATTATTGTGATCACCATTCAGTGCTTCTGCAAAGAGTTTAAAAGAACCATAATTGTTTAAGCACGGTAACAACTGATTCACCCCCCCTCTCAGTTTTCCAACAATTGGTATCAGAGCCGACCCCCTTTTTTATCTAAGGGTAGATCCTAGAGCTTAAACGTGACAAGCCATGAAGGGATTTCAGTTACTAGGCCTCCTCTATTTGATGGAATGAATTTTTCCTTCTGGAAGGTTAGAATGAGAACATACCTAGCTAACGAGGATGGATATGATAAACAGATTGGTAGAGCTGAAGGGGAGAAGAACTCTCTGGCATATAATGAAAATTCTTTCTTGTTATCCTGTAAATCAATGTTATATTTTCTACGTAAACCTCCAAAGGTATGATGCATTGAGATCTCTCATG
>ML791478.1:803105-815948 GCA_009831015.1 Picea engelmannii
ACGTCAGTCTTGCCACGTTTGCAACGTCTCTCTTGCCACGTTTGAAACGTCGGTCTTGCCACGTTTGAAACATCGGTCTTGCCACGTTTGCAACGTCTCTCTTGCCACGTTTGAAACGTCGCAATACCGACGAAAACTAGGTCATCGAAAAAATGACGTCATGTGAAACGACATTTGAGGGGGTCCGAGGTTTGTCGGTCTTTCGACAATAGAAAGTGGCAATTGCGTCGAACGCACCATCGGAATTTGACCCAAATGCAGTAGTGAATCCACGTGTGACTTCAGCAGATTTACACCACTTTGGAGTTTTAGAAATCGGGAGATGGACAGATGTTAGAGGACGAGGAGGGGCTAAAGGGAACAAGCCTTGTCACACGGTCAGGTGGAGAATGATACAAAAGGTGACACGACAGGAGTGGGGTCCTTCGTCAATACCCCACCATTCCGGACCCCCCCCCCCCATATTAAAGGTAGAAAGGCAAGGGGGGTCCGGAATCGCTTGAGCGTCGTTGATCTGGGCACTCTAATCCTAGTTGCTCGAGAGATGCGCGCCCAATTCTGGACCCCCACCCCTCCGCTTAAAGGTAGAATGGCAGGGGGGCTCCGGAATCCAATCCTAACCGTAGATCTGGGAGCACAGATTCTGGCCATCCAGATATGCTCGCTGCATATCCAAAAGGTGTTAAGATTGGCCACAGAAATGATGAAATGAATGCAAGATATAATAAAGTTCATCCAACGATGTAGATAAACCTGAAGGAGATCAGAGGGCTATTGATGCACGACACAGTGAAACTGCCAAAAACCATTGATGGTATCTGCCAGAGAATTCGAAGAGACCTCTGTGTGATCGCCAGAGGAGATGAAGAGTCTCCAAGCTTCGTCCAATGAAGGAAGACTATTGTTATAAGGGATTGAAAAATGGATGAGCGTTGAAGCCTGTAGTTGAAACAGAGAGGGTGAGCTCGATTGTAACAGAGAAGACGAAGAGTCTCAACTGCAAGAGAGAAAAAGGAATCTCGACATAACACCTAGTGATTATAGACACATGGGTTGAACCACCAGAGAAGATGAAGAGTCATGATGATGATCAGACAGAGCACTCGAGTTGTGGAGGATTTGGCATGGAGTGAGCATGCAGAAGAATTGTGAATATTGCATGCACAAAGACAACAGAGACTATAAGAAGGTGGAACAAAGAAGAGATTTGGGGTTGTCGCTGTGGAGGAGTATTGAGGTGTGTACAAGGAGGCAGAACGCAGGAGCAGAAATGCACAATTGAGGAATGGTGCATTGAAGGGATATGGCGCAAAGTGCATAAAAGGAAGAAGAACAAAAAGTGAAAGGCAGGTGCAGAAGACACTAATGTAGATAGGGCAGAGCAGTGTAACAGAACAGTGACAAGGCTGGTAAGCGATTGAATAACTTTATACCGCTGTAATAATTTTTAGTAACAAGGAATTTACATTTCAGGGAGGTTGGGAGGTGCTAGGGAGGACTGTTGTCCTCAGAGGTTCAAGTGGATGCTTGAACACAGGGAGTTGTAGCTTCCATCTGGTGGCAACCAGAGAAACCAGGGTGGCAGGGTGGTGCAAGGGAGAACTCTTGTTCTCTGTTATACAGGTTGGTGCCTGTATGATTGGAAGTTGGTGCTTCCATCCAGTTGGTGCTGGAAACACTCAGGGAGTTGGTGCTTCCTTCTAGTTGGTGCTAGAGAATCCAAGGAGTTGGTGCTTCCTTCTAGTGGGTGATAGAGAAAACAGAGAGTTGGTGCTCTCAGCAAGTTGCAGCTTGCAAAAACAGAGGTTGTAGCCTCATTATGAGTTGGTGCTCATATGTATGATAATGTAAATAATGTAACTATTACTTATCATATAAAGAAAAAGAGGTTTTTACCCTGTATGGGTTTCCTCGGGAAATATCTGTCTCGGTGTTTCTCATATATGTGATTGATGTTGAATGTGCCATTAGTTTATTTCTCTACATTATTGTGATCACCATTCAGTGCTTCTGCAAAGAGTTTAAAATAACCATAATTGTTTAAGCACAGTAACAACTGATTCACCCCCCCTCTCAGTTGTCCAACATGATTCTGATGAATAAATCGAGGTTTGTTTGCAGCTAGGTCGTGGAAATTTGTTTGAGAACCAGACAAGTTAATTCTTCAAGCATCGAGCAACTTTCGTTTTTTTCAAATATTGGATCTACTGCAACAGAAGAAATGCATTCTCCTTATTCAAGCACAAGAAACAACAGGAAGATTGATATTCGGTGGAAATAGCTCTGGAATATCTACTACATCAAGGTCTCTTCTAAAGAATGAAACAAAATCATTACATTAAGGTGGTAGTGAAAGGTGATCTTCAGAAACCAAAGCATTACCTAAATACGACAAACTTCCTCCAGAAGGTGGTAGTATAAAGTAATCTTCAGAAAGTGTTGCAAAATCCATAGTTCAGAATTCCTTCCCATTAACTTTTCCCAATTACTTGTCGATGAAGGCATCAGAAAATTTTGAGAGCCTCGTTCCCAGATTATATAACCACCTTCAACCAATAGGAGAATATTCTTTCAAAGAGTGGTAATCTCTTCGACCCAGATGAAATTATTTGCATAGTAATAGTGAAAAAAATGTGCAGTAGTGATATAAAGTTGATTGCATATCGAGTCTGATACTACATCCAGAGGTCGGTGACCAAAAAAGAAGCTGACTTTCTATCAAGTCTGTCACTACACCCAAAACTCGTTCAACAAACTTTGACATAGAAAGTTTTGTAATTTTGGGATGTTGATTCAACCACTCATACAGTTTCTCACCCTCGTGAGAATCCAAATTTATAATTTCCTTTTGAGTATATTCGCGCATGGAGTAATATTTTTCGTCACTTCCAAATATTCTAGACCATTTTGTAAGCCACAATATGTGTGACTCCTCTGAAGAAAGATAAATTCTGGTGTGGTCTATAGGATTTGATACACTTGCTAAATTTGTGGTGTTGGAAGAAGCTATATACTTCAACAAAGGATCATTTTGCAGGTGACTTGAAAGTCCCTTCCAATTTCCAGTAAAAAAACAAAGAAGTTCAACATACAAATCTTCAGGCAGGCCTTTCAACCAACCAAAGGATCAAATACAGGGAGAATACTAATCATAATATACTTGAATTTTTTTTGTCTAACTTTCTGTTGGCTAACATAATTTTTTTCCCTCAAATATGACCTCAAAAAAAACCACTCCCTCGTCTTTCAATTGGGCCTAAATGGAATCTCTAAGTTGTCTCACATGTGGATGACCAAGAACATTACAAGGAAGGCACCTTAAAGCCCAAGTTTTCGAAAATGGGAATAAGTATTTAAAATGAACGTTGGAGGATGATAATATAATCTTTTATAAATCTTGGTTTAATGCATTTTAATGGGAGATGTCCTCAACCTTTTCACCTATTAATGCCAATCTTTTCGAATATGTGTGGTGAGTTGTCACTAATAAATGCATGATTAATGTGCATTGGGAAGGATGTGAAGGTGATGGAGATGGACGGGACCAAAAAATGATTTGAAAGTTTTGTGATCCTGGAAGCCTGGGAAACCGCGAATCTGTGACAACAAGAGGTGAAGAATTGACAAAGTATGGAAAGGCGAGGCATAATGCCTCTAAAAAACTAAAATAAACAACAATTTTTCCAAGTTCAAGATCCACAAAAAAAAAGAGTTCAGACCCCATAATATTGACCTCTGCCAATTGGATATCAAGTGACTGGAGTGCATCTGGGGTGCCTATGAGAAAATCTAAAGTTTTGATGAATATTTGTTTGTATTGCAACATGTGACAATAATTGTGTCCTGATAGAATTTAAAATGAACATTGGGGGATGATAATATAATCTCTCATAGATCTTGGTTTAATTCATTTTAATCAGAGATGTCCTTGAGATTTTCGGTTATTAATGACAATATTTTTTAACCCGTGTGATGAATTGTCACCAATTAAAAGCGTAAGTCATTTTCATTGGGAAGTGTGCGACGGTGGCGGGGATGGATGAGAGCAATAAATGCTTTCAAAATTTTCTGGACCCAGGAGTCCATGAACCCACAAACCTGCGACAACAAAAGGCGAAGAATCGACTAAGTATGGAAAGGCAGGGAGGTCGTAGGAATGAGCATAGACTCATCATAGGTAGAGTGAAGCTTGCGAGTTCGAGGAGTCTGGGGTTGAATTGTAGATCACAGAAGTTTTGGGTGCAAGATGGATATCACAGAATAGGGGGCATGAGAGTTCGATAGCGCTATGACAACCTGTAATATATGCACAATATTAAAGAGGGACATGTCATCAACACCTTTGTAGATGACATCGGGCTAGCACAATATTGCATTCTTACTATGATGATGCCTTAAAAAAATAAGATCCCATAATATTCTCCCATTAAAGCATTTTAATGGGAGATGTCCTCGAGATTTTTGCTTATTAATGCCAATCTTTTCGAACGTGTCTGGTGAGTTGTCACTAGTAAAATAATAATTAATGTGCATTGGGAAGGGGAGAAGGTGGCAGGGATGGAGGGGAGTGAAAAATGCTTTCAAACTTTTGTGAACTCGGGAGTCTGTGAACCCGCAAAACTTTGAAGACTCGACTAAGTATGGAAAGGTGGGGCGGTAAGATGGAGTCATCATAGGTAGAGTGACGCTTTTGAGTTCGATGAGTCTGGGGTCGAATTGTAGATCACCAAAGTTTTGGGTGCAATATGTATACCCTGAAGATGGGGCATGAGAGTTCGATAGCACCTACCCGCGACCATAAAATTGGCTAAGTATGCAAATGAACAACGGTTGGTCAGACTCATGATGTGAAGATATGTATGGAGATGAGGATTTGTCAGTTTGTCACCTCGAGAACTCACGATCATAGAAACATGACTAAGTATAGAACCAGAAACGGATAATAGAGGGGAAGAAGAAAAGTGAAAAACGGGTAAGTATAGAAGAGGAAAAAGAAAGGGAGAAAATAACTTTATCCCTCACACAACAACACTTAGTCTAATAATTATGAATCCATAGAAAAACATTAACTATGGGAAAAACATTCTCAGCTATGAAATATAGTTGGAGCTCAACAAACTTTGGTTCAAGTTCAAAGAGATGGTGTTTATATCTATTTCAACATTTTTTCATATTATTATATTTTAATAGTATTTTTGGTGGCCCAAATGTAAAACCATGTTCCAATTTGCGTGTCTCAAGTGGAGATGTGTTTGTGAAGACACATTTCCTTGAACCATAGTGCAGGGGCAGGGAAAGTGCAACGTGGACTGTTTGTTGAGCAGGCATTTGTTGAAGATCAAGCAATGTATATTTCCAAGTGCATGTATCATTTGCATAATATCAATATTATTTTTTTCATGTTCTTTGTGTATTCTTCTAAATGAACTTGTCATAGATTTGTCAACATTTGTCATGTACGAGGTACAATATGATGTTGTGGCATATGCATTAACATCATACTGTGGGTCTATATTTTCATTCCACATAACTGGCTGGTCCTTGGAGAAACTATTGTTCCATATATGTAAAAGTTCTCATTTAAGGAAGAATGTTGGTTGTTTAAATGTAGATTGTATTCCTTGGATGTACTCATCTTCTGTTAGATTTATCTCTTCCAAGAAGTCTTGGAAGCTCATTAATTCATCAAAGTTTCATTTTTCCAGAAATGCGAACAAATATTTAGATTTCTCAATGAAAACATTGTCCTCCAAACTAATTGGCTCTATGATTCTTGTTGTTGTCATTGGAGGCACAAGGAAGTTGTATCTAAAATGTGATATTTTCCGTTTTTTACAGCTTCTTGTATGACAATGTTTATGAACTTTGGCAAGCCCTGGATCCAAATGATCTATGTTGCATGTTATGTATTTGTCCAGAAACTGCTCAATATGTGAGTTGTTGTCATTTCCATAGACCATTGCACCCTCTATAAAAAACAGTGTGTGGTCATGCCCACTCCCTCTAATCTGGAATTCAGTCACAAAATAGTAGCCCGATGGTAGTCAGAAAACAATGCTTGGTCAATTCACTCATTGGTTTGTTGTTTGTTTCTTGCTCTTGTTTGCTTCAACTTTGCAAGGTTGAAGCTCTCCATCTGTAGTTGGACCTATTGTTGCATTTTTCACGGTTCAGATTCTGTATCTGCCATTGGAACTGCATTTTTGGGGTTCCACATTTACAAGCAAGTTTCAGTGCAAGGGTTGCACCCAAACGTATGGTTTTCAGGAACATAAAATATGAGGAGAAAATTTGATTTCCTTTTTTATATCTCACTATGGGTGCAACAGAGGTGGTTTATGTGTCCAACATTGACATTCAAAGGGGAACAAGATGTTTTGGAAGGAAACAACATGAAAAAAATGCACCAAATGTATGGTTTTAACGAACAGAAAATACAAGGAGGAAATTGGATTTCCTTTTTTTATATGTCACTATGCTTGCGACAGAGGCGGGATCTCTATCGAACAATGACATTCAAGAACAATACCAAGACAACAACACACTCATGTTTCTCTAGTCGTATTAGTCACATATGAAGATGTTCTGCAAGAGGTTTTGGCTCAGGCATTCCCAATACTGAAAATTCTTACTTGCAAACTGGAAATAACAAATAACAACCAACAACCAACAAACATGAATGCAACCACAACACTGATACCTACCAGTGAATGGGGAGCGAAGGAAGTGCATTCCCAATCGTGGATGCAGAATGCCTATCGTGCAAACTGCAACAACAGGTCCAACTGCGGATGCAGGACCCCATCATTGCAAAGTTGAAGCAAACACGAGGAATTAACAAACAACAAACCAGTGAACAAGCACCAAGACATCCAACTGCAGTTGCAGGACCTCAACTTTGCAAAGTTGAATCAAACAACAATAAGCAACATCCAGCGAACCAACGAACAAGCATCAACCAGCCAACCAGTAATGCCGGTGAAGAACAATATTGCCCAAATTCATTGCAAACAAGATTGTATCCAAAAAATCAGAGGAAAATTTATTGTAATGCGCCTGTTAAGTAAACATTTCAGGTTGTGAGGCATGTCAGGTAAACATTTAAGGCTGTGAGGACCATCCAAGGGCATCCCACTGTGTAAACATTTAAGAAAGTTGCAGTTTGGATAGTTGGTATTCTACATCCGCGATTGGAACTGCGCTTCTTTCATTCCCCATTCACGGTTAAGTTTCACTTCCATGGTTGCATCCCTATTCGTTGTTTATTTTTTCCAGTTTGCAAGTAAGAATTTTGAATACTAGGATTGTCTCAGTCAAAATCCTCTTATAGAACATCTTTGTATGTGATGACTACGACTAGAGGAACATGACTGTAAGGTTGTCTTGGTCTTGTTCATGAATTTCAATGTTTGACACAGAACCCACCTCTATCGCAGCCACAATGACATATAAAAAAGGAAATCAAATTTTCTCCTCACATTTTTTGTTCCTGAAAACCATACGTTTGGTGCATTTTTTCAAACTTTACCTCATATTTTTTTTGCATTGTTATTTTCCAACAAGTCATGGTTCGATGTCTACGACATGGAAGTGGGCACATGTGGTTGGAAGGGAACAAAATGGAAAAAAATGCACCAAACATATGGTTTTCAGGAACAGAAAAAAACGAAGAGAAAATTCGATTTCCTTTTTTATATGTCATTATGGATGCGATAGAGGTGGGTTCTGTGTCGAACATTGACGTTCAATAAGAAGACCAATATAGTGCCACACTCCTTGTTCTCTGGTCGTAGTACTCACATACAAAGATGTTCTGCAAGAGGATTTTGACCCAGACATTCCCAGTATTGAAAGTTTTTACTTGCAAACTGGAAATAACAAACAACAAATAGGAAGGTAAACATGGCACTGAAACCCACCTGCCAATGGAGAACGATAGAAGCACGGTTCCAATTGCCGTTGCAGAATCCCAAGTGTGCAAACTGAAACAACAAGTCCAACTACGGATGCAGGACCTCAACCGTGCTAAGTTGAAGCAAACAAGAGCAGCATGCAAACAACAAATCAGTGAACAAGCACCAAGAGGTCCAAGTGCAGTTGCAGGACCTCAACTTTGCAAAGTTGAATCAAACAACAGTAAGTAGCATCCATCGAACCAACGAGAAAGCATCAACCAATGAACCAGTAATGTCGCTGAAGAACAATATTGCCCATATTCAGTGCAGACAACATTGTATAAAAAAAATCGGAGGAAAATGTATTGTAACACGCCTGTTAAGTAAACATTTAAGGCTGTGAGGCATGTTAGGTAAACATTTAAGGCTGTCAGGACCGACCAAGGGCCTCGCGTTGTGTAAACATTTAAGAAAGAATGCAGTGTGGTAGGACTATTTATGTACGTAATAATAAAAATGCCTAGGTACTTAATAATAACAAAAAATAAAAAATTAATAATAATAATAACAATAGTTTGAACAATAGAGACTATGCAAAAAATATTTAGTCAAAGGACAAACTAATATGAAGTCAACTAATAAAAAACCGACTCTCCATGCTCAAAACTTTGGATATCTAAACATTTTAATAAAAATAGTAAAAAATTATAAAGATCGTAGATGATCAAAAACTTTGGATATGGTAACATATAAAACATTAGGAATAGTGAAGTTGGCAATAAGACCTCCAATCTGTTATCCAATCATATCATGACATATATGGTATATTTTATTATATAAAAAATAATGTTTTTAGTTCTCTAGTTCCAACAATAAAGATTATGCAAATATTTTCAGTCAAAGAACAAACTAATATGAAGTCAACGAATTATCGATCGCAGACTAATAAGTCTCATATATATATGAATGAAAAAACTATACTTACTAATTAGCATGACTAAAGTTTTTTTTATGAGCATTAGAATGCATGAAAATAAAATAAAATAAACATAAACATAAATTATAAATTTGACTATCAAGTATAAAATGATGGTGGTCCTCTTACCTTAAGAAAATGGTTGTCAAATTTTAGGATTAGTTTTTTATTTTTTAAAATGGTATATTTGATTATAACTTAGTGATTAATTAATAGTGAGGATGATTATTAATAGTTGTCATTTGTGAATGTTAGTGGATTCATCATCCTTATGCAATAAGGAAAATCATTTAAAAGATACTACTCTTAACCAATTAGAAGTACTTTTATATTTTACTTCAAAATCAAAATATACTTACATCTAAATGGTTAAAACTAATCAAAATACACTTACATCCAAATGGTTAAAAATACTCCTAAGTGGAATCATGTATTTTCTAATAACATATAACTTTAATCCCTTATATGAAACCAAATACCACCTTTATTACAATTTAACCTCTTGCCCCAAAATAACTTATTACTATTAATATTATCAACATTATTTTCCAATAAAAAAATAGCAACATATATTTATGTCGAAGGCATATATAGGAAGAGCTTTTGTGAAAAACCTGTCAACAGGTTGACAAGTTTTGAAAAAACACATATGCCATCAGTCTAAACTGCCACTCCTTCTCGATTGTCACTTTAAAGTCTCATAAAAAACTATCCCTTGAAAACCTTCTTATTCCCAACGCCTCAGATTCTGTCTCTAATGAAGACCTTGCAGAAAGCGTCATCAATGCAGAAGTCAAATCAAAACCTGCAAGAAGCGTCATCAATAAATAAGTCGAATCAAAACATGCACAAAGTTAAAGTGACTTAAAAAGGGGTGGAGAAAACCAATATCACAGGAGACAAAAAGGTATGAAAGGGCGACAAAGGTTTAAAAAAAGGGCAAAGTAATTTGAAGTGCATACCATCAAATGTGGTGAATGAAGTTAATATTACATATTAGGGAAGCATTCCTAATTTAAAAAAATCTAATATTAACTTTGATTTCCTAATATTTTAGGAAGTTCATATAAAAAAAAATATTTTAGGAAGTATTAATCTTAATATTAACTTCATTCAATTTTAATTTTATATTGGGTTAACATTAAATTTAAGAAGAAAACACTTTGCCAAGTTTTTTAAAAAACATTTATTTGATTTTATTATTAATGTTTTTAAAATAAATTCATATCCAATAAAATCAAATTCCTAAATTAATAGTTTAAATTTTATATATTTAAAAGTTTTATGTTTTTAATTTTTTTTAATATTTTTTCAATAAGTTTTTTCAAAAATCTAATTACAAAATAAAAAAAAAACATAAAATATTTAAACTATATCAATTTATAATTTTTCAAAAAATTGAAAAAAAAATTAAGATTTCAAAAAAAAAAAAAAAAACTTTTAACAAACTTATGGGAAAGTTTTTCAATAAAGTGAATCTAAGAAAGTGTTTTTCATTTTCAACCTTTTTAGTATCACAAAGATGACACACTCTTTCATCCCAGAACATTTTAAGAATTATATATATATATATATATATATATATATATATATATCTTTTAAATATTAAAATATTTACATTTCATTATTTTTATTTTAAATTTAAATTTAAATGTAAATGTAAAATAATTAAGATAAATTTATATTAGTGTTTAATTATTTGTGATTATCATGATGATGATTAACATTCTTGGTTTACCTTAAGAAGGTAATAGATTACTTTAATTTCTTTAAAATTGTATTTTTATGCTTACTATAGTTTTGATGACTTAAGAGGTTAGGAAAACCGGTAATGTGGAAGATATTTTTAAAATAAAATCTAATATGGGTATACTCACGACAATCCAAGAAAAAGTGTTTTTCATCTTCTACCAACTTCTATTGCTTACAAAGGTGACATATTCAATCAAAAAGCTGTGTGTAAGATGACAAACTAGTGTGTAAGATGACAAACTAGAAGACTTCCATTAATTTTCTTTCCATCTCTTCACTGGAACTTCTTTTGACAACTATGAGAAAACCCAACAACTTAAGATAGTGCTAAACCATTTAACTCTTTGGTTGTAATATTTTTATAATAGTATTTCATTTATACCTAAGATAATTTTAGGTATCTAATTACCAATTACTTATTTTCTAGTTAACCTTATCTTATCTAATTAATTGTTAATTGTTTTTTGAGTTAGAAGAGATATGTAATTGTTAAATTTCATGTATATAATGAATTCGAAAATGAATTTCAACCAAAAAAAAATAAAAATAAAAAATTATTAAATTTAAATAAAAGCAATTCCATGACCTAACAATTAAATAGTCATGGGAAGTAAAGTCATTATAACATTTAGGGCTTGTTTTTTCACATTGTTTTCATTTATTTTTAATTAATATAAATATTTTGAACTTTTAGTAATTTATAATAATCTATTGGTAAATATAATATGCATGTAAAAAACCTGTTTATTTTTTATTTTATTTTATTTTCAATTAATATAAATGTTTTGAACTTTTAGCAATTTATAATAATTTATTGTTGTATCCTTATTTTGTAATTCAAAATTCTACTGTAAATTTATCATTACAAACACCTCGTTCATATCAAAATCGAGTAGAAAGAAAGGTATAAAATAATTAATAGACAAATATATATATACATATACTTAATAGACAAATATATACAAGCAACTGTTTTTTTCATTTAGACTTCAAGAAGTAGAGTAGATAAAAAAGTATCAAAACACAAGCATATATTTAATTTCAAATATATACATACAACTATTGTTAAATTGTAGAACGTGAGCCTCGTCAGATTAGCCTCGTCAGATTATGTGCGTGTGCAGTGACGTAAATAGCCAGCCTGCTAATTCAAAGTCAACAAACAAATAAAAAAAACCCACCCAGTTGTCTGTAGTTTTGGCTGGTTTTTCAAGTGATTAAAGACAACGCAAGTTGGTTCAAGGAATTATTTCACAATGGGCAGATTTAATAGGGGTTTAGTGCTTAATAAATTTTCTATGGACAAGATTAAATATGGCTGAAATATTCTTAGTAGTCACACAAAATAAATGGCTGTGATTTCAATCAATAACTTCCTACCTATTATAAAGACATCCGTTTATGTGTTTACTTTTTTACATTTACCTAATCATATTTAAAAATTACTTTGATAGTTAACTGATTGTCACCTAAATGATTAATAGAAATTAAAATATTAAGACCAGATAAATGACGCGGAACCTTTTATTTCTTAATCAATAATAAAATTTAATATATTCTTTTAAGGATTCTTTTCATCTTATCAACATTTCGGCGTTGATCAACCACAACAATTATGTGGCTGTGCTAGTTTTATAACTACCGTTTATGCTTCATCTCCCATCTTGACAGAAACCACCCTTCAAATCTTTGCATTTGTTGGTTGAATTAGAGAAATACATTCATGGAGTGGCCAGAGCAGAGCCAAAAACCTCATGTGGCAATATTCCCTGGGCCTGGATCGGGCCATCTCATCCCGCTGCTCGAGTTTGCAAAGCGGCTGACTGTCAACCATGGCTTTTCCGTCACCTTCATCACCGCCAAATGGATGACAGCCTCTCCTCGCCAAATCCTGCCATCTTCATCTGCGAGCATGATCCGCTTCATAGAGCTCCCTGATGTTCAGATCGAGGGAGATCATGCAGAGATGAATTATCTGATTCGCATGAATTTACAAATGGAGAAGACTAAAATATTAGTGGAAGATGCCCTCAGATCCTTTCGGTTTCCTGTATGCGCTTTCATTACCGATTTTTTTTGCACCGTCATGTTGGATGTGGCCTCCAAACTAGAAATACCTTCCTACATATTCTTCACTTCTTCTGCTTCTCTCCTCTGCATCATGCTCTACCTTCCAACACTTGCCCAAAAGATTGAAATTTCCTTCAAAGATGTGGATTT
>ML791478.1:856631-867340 GCA_009831015.1 Picea engelmannii
TTTATATTAATTATATCGATTGTGCTTTGTCATGGTGTATTAAACATGGAAGAAACAAAGTATGGAGTGCATGCAAGAGAAGATATTTTGTGAAATGACATGCAACATGGTTTCGAAAGAATGTGTATTGTTTATGAAATAGTCGTCGCTATAGTACGATTTTTTATTTACACAATCATATATAATCTACTATATGTGTGTGTGTGTGTAGTTATACTTATTACACTTTATTTCTATGTTTGTAGACGAAACATGAAGAGGTGGAACATAAAAAACAAGTTGATCAAGAAAACATTAGGTTAAATAACCAAATTACAATATCACCTACAAGGGATGAAGAAATTAGGCATGCACGCAACTTGAGCGATGACAACAATTCAAGTGATGAATGACAATCAATATAATTGAATGTTACTGCAAGTTGTATGTCTTGGAATATTTGTCTATGAAAATAAGGGATTTTGTTTAATGTACTCGACATATTGTCCCAATTGCATGAGGATATGTTACCAATAAGTGTAAAAATTACATATTGGTTGCATTTTGATTATTGTGGACCTTTACATTGTCCCATTTTGTATGATGATGTGTCACTTATTCATATATATATAATAAAATGTGTTTCTTATTTTATTGCATTGTCGAATGTTGTAAAATGTTGCATTGTTGATTAATTAATATATGGATGATTGACATTGTTACAAATAGCAAAGGTGTAATCCATTGGATAATGCATTAATGCAATAATACAAAAATCAATATTATTATAAAAAAAATATTTGATTTTGAGATGATTAATTGAAAATTTGTGAAAAAGAAATAATTAAGATAATATACATATTAGTGCAATGTGTTATTTTGACTATTTAAATAGTTCATTTTTATGAATTATACGCACTAGTGCCTATTAACTACAATTAAACATCAGTGCTAAAAATTGTGAAAAAACACAGTTGATTTAAACGACATAACATATTATTAGATTTATGATTTCAAAATATTATGGTGCACATGATTACAATACGCACCAGTGCTTTACATATAATATATGAATTGGTGCTTTACATATAATATATGCACCCGTGTGTACAAATTAAACTAGTGATGGTGTGCCATAAAAAAAAAGAACGAATGGGTGCGTAATATTTAAATGTTGCATGAAACAGTACATACGAACCGATGCATACATAAAACAAAAAAACACCATCGTTGCATACAACAAAAAAGGTAGGAAAATGTGTAATAATTATAAGAGTAACGATGCTTTGATATTTGTGTACGCAATTGTGTGTTTTACCAATACAAGCACTAAAAAAAAAGCTCTGCCCACCTAATTTGTTTTAGTTATATGGAACATCTGTTAAAACCTTCGCTACGAATAACAAAGTTTTAATTCTTTATTTTTTCTCAATCTTGTAACACTAAAAACCTCTACAAAAACCTCCGTTACAAGTTGTTTTCCTTGTAGTGTGTTCTTGCAGATTGATTCAATAGTCTAAGATAGTTTAGTGTTTAATTGTGTCTTTATATCAAAACAATATAAGATGTGGAAGGGACAACATGTTTTGTATTTCAGACTTGTAAGGCATGTACTTTGGTGTTGAGAAAGTAATTTTTTGGACAGTGGTGGGCCCAATCAATTTATGGGTATATTTTGATCTTGTTTGGAAAAGGGCATGCACTAAAGAATGATCACATAGGTTAGCGAGGTAGTTAGCAAAGGAGATTTGCTTAGAGAATATGCTTGATAGAAACAAGAAGGTTATTTCTTAATGAATGGAGTACCAAAAGGATTTATAAAGCATCATGTGTTAAAGGTCATGCAAAGTAAGAATCCTTGGAATAGTGAAGTTGGTGCTCAGAGCATGCACTCAATGATGAATTCAAGGGGCATGCTCGATGCATTGAGATGAAGAGTTAGACACCAACAAAATAAAAAGGTCAAGACCATGAAGAATTAAAGAAGACTGCATGCTTAGTATGGATGCTACAAGGTTTTAGCACAAAATGCCAAGCAATGTTGGGAATGATTTAGGCCATGATCAAATACGTATTTAACCATCAAGTGGGTGAGCATGGAATTAAAATTCCACGCATAAGAACCAAGTGCAAGGGAATTCATCAAGAACTGAGCATGTGGTGAGTAGAACCAACGAGCATTGAGATGAATAAACAATGAATACAATAAAATTGTTTAGTGAAGTTGAAGGATGTATGCATTCATTGGATTGGTTTTCATCTCCATCAAACCTAAGAAAGTCGAGGGATGAAACTAGTCTTGTGTAATCATGTAAAAGGACCACAAGCATGGGTTGAGAAGGATGGATGAATATCAGAAGATCATACTATTGTATTTTATTTGGTGTTCACTTGCAATATGTGAAATTAGGATACTTATGTAGTTAGTTTATAATATTTCTTTCAATCACCACGAAGGATGTATTGATAATCCTAAAAAACATTGGAATGAACCATAAGTGAGAGGAGAATACCAATTATCAAACCAAACCAGATTAAACTAACATAGATCATCTTTCATTTTGTCAAGATGATCAAATCATAGAAGGCAATGGGGAATTAGTGCCAAAATATGATTAAACTATTGAATGATCAAGTTTATTGGGAACTTGTAATAGGTGAATTGTATTTCCTTGTTTTATTAATAAAATGTGATGTCAACTGCTAAGGGGACATGGAAAAGAGATGAGGGATTAATTAATCCAAAAGAGAAGGGAGTGTCTAGGATAATGGCCAAGAGGGGTCCAAAGGGGAATTACCCATGTAAATTAATTCAACCATTTTCCCTAAATTTTCTATTTGTATATGAACCTTCCAATTTCTAATTGAGGACTCCCAAAGCCAATCATTGAATGCATGTAAGAGGGTGGGTGTGATTGGTCACATCCCAAATCTATTGGGCACATGGGGGTTGAGTACAATCAGCTTGGGGAAGTGTGTGAGTCAAGAAAGGAAGCCAAAGGAAATATATTTGTATGGGTTGGGTTAGTTTTTTTACACAGGAAGTTTTTGTGCATGAGAAGCAAGTAGAGAGAAAGAAAGAGAGCTTGGAGTCGGTGCAACCATGGAGGGAAAATTCTAGAGCATGTTGGAGTGTATTTGCAGCTGTAAACTGAAGAACCAGGTTGTTAGGCGTGAAGAGTGAACTCCTAGGCGAGTTGCATTGTAACAACAAGTGTTTGTTGTTGGTTTGTTGGTAGTTTTCCTAGCAACAATTTACCTGAGTTTCCAACTGAGAGATTCCTAGCTACTTGCGCCAAAGAGACCCTGATAAACGAATGTGATACATGAGGGATTGAGATCAGTGAAGGGGTATATTCCTTGGTTTGGTAAGGTCAATGGGAAGAGATCTGGTGGAAAATTAGGATAGTTATAGGAATATATCAATGGGTTGTGAGTTTTATGAGTTGTGAGTGGATAGTGAGAGACCACCCTCTTTTGTGGATTACTAGCCTTAGCTCGGGGGTGACTGGCCATTGATATTTGGAGCAATTATTCTATGGTTGGGTGGAACATCCATCCCAAGCAATTGGTTTCACAACCATTGTTAAAAGATAAGTGTTTCATCTCGTTGTTGTGTTATTTCGTGAGTTTATTTGTTATGCATGAACTTTGTTTGTTTGGAAATAATTTATATGTTGTTGTGTGAATTATTAAGCTGCATGCATATATATTTTAGCATGTTGTAGATGCATACAAATAATGGTAACAATTAGCAATTAAATCTAGATCAAATTCATAGATGTAAGCTACAAGAAATGAGTTAATTGTAAAAGAATTATTTAGTTAGATGTAAAATTTCCTTTTTATGAGTATTTCGCACCGTAATGTCCCTCGGATGGGTCGTGGGAAGTTACATAACCGCTGATGAATTTTGAATATATCAAATGTATGGAGATTCCATTGGCTAATTAAGGAGGAAACAAATATATCTAGAGGGTTGGATAGTATAGGAATGATACTCAGAGGAACTAAATATGTCTAAAGGGTTGGATAGAAAAGGAATAATAGTTTTACAATGTTGTTGTTGAGGGAATTGGAGATGTGAATAGAACAACATTGCTTCAAAGGCTAAGATTTCTATTTTTGAACCATTATATGCATGAAGCTTTGAATAGTAATAACTTGTTGATAGCTTGTTGGGTCATTGATTGTTTCTCACTAGTACGAAGAGTTGTCATAGTCTAGTTGATTTACTTGGGTAAGTTAATTCATTAAATTGTTTTGAGTGCCCTCTTAATACTTTTCATTCTATTTTTGGGGATATATGTGTCAATTTGATATTATTTCCCAGAAAAATCTCGTCGAAAACATTCCGAGTACTTCTCAATAGCACATGGCTCCAAGAATAACCCTCATAGAAATTGAACATTGTCCATTGGTGAAAATATCCATATTCTTCACTAATATATCCAACCCCTTTGAACCTTTTAATACTCTATAACATCAATAATTATTTTCACATCCAACCAATTCTTTTAATTTATTCAGACACATCCATTCTAATAAAATATTTAAACTTACAAATCAAATTGAAAGATTATTGGGAGGTTTGAGCGATGGAGGTGAGAGGTGTAGGGTGAGGGCCCAGGGTTCGAAGCATGGTAAGTGTTAAAGGATCCATGTCAAGGGGGATATCAGACAGTAAGAAACAACAACAACAAGTCTTCACCAGTCCTGGACATTGGGGAAGGTATGTCAGGTACAGTTAAGAAGTCCTTCAAGGATGTTGTAATGGTTATCTCGGAATCACAGGGGGAATATGTAGAAATGGGAGAGGTAGGAAAAGGAGAGATTGAGACACAAAATCATGCTAAAAAAGGGTCAAACAAGGACAAATATAAAAAGAGGCTACAAAATGGTTGTCTGGCAAAAGCAAGTAAAAACCCCAAGTACAAGGTCACATCGGGGAGCATAGCGAACTACATCTAATGGATGAAGGACCATGCACTTATAGGGAAAATTATGGGGATCTGGCCCTCTGAAAAAGGCCTTGCAAATATGGATAAAGTCTCGTTGGAAGGTGAAGGGTCAAATCAACCTACAACTAGGATCTAAAGGTTTTTTATAGTCATCTTCTCAGTGATGGCAGATAGGGATGAAGTATTTAAGGAGGGTCCATATTTCTTCAATTATACTAGGATGCACATGAGATACTAGATAGAGATATTTTCTCCAGAAAATGAATGTTTCACAACAAAACCAGTGTGGATCCAAATCTACTCACTCCTAAGGGAGTTTTGGGAGTCGGAAACCATGGAAGGAATCAAGAACACTATGGGATCCTTCATCAAAGTTTGAGAAGTCACAAAATATGCTAGGTACATCTCTTATTCTAGAATTTGTGTATACATGGATGTAGCAGGAGCCCTACCGAAGTCAATCATAGTCTCATACAAAGATAATGAATGGACTCAACCCTTGGACTACAAGCACATCCCATTCAGATGTAGAAAGTGCCACGTTCATGGACACATTTTTAGGACTTCCTCCAAAATGCTACTAACCCATCAAATAAATAAAAAGAGGAAACTTACTAGGAGGGTTTCTCAAAAATACCAAGAAAAATAAAGGCAAGCACAAGGAAACCTAAACAACCATGTACGTCTCCAAAATAGAGCACTACTAACAGATTCCAAGCCTTGGAGGGGGAGACAAGAGAACCACAAGAAGTTGATAAATCAAAAGATAATAAGGAAGACACTAAGAAAAAGGCTATAACAGGGGAGGAAGTACCAAAATTAAGGAAGACCTCCTCATATCTAGGGAAAGAGCAACTGGTAGAAGGGGAAGCAGAGATGAAAGATACCTAGGACTTGGAGTTTGAGTCTAAAGAGGAAGTTGAATCCGACATGGCTCAGGACATGGATATGGAGGAAGTTGAGGTGGATATGCCATATCTAAGAGTGACACATGGAGATCAAACAATAAATAACCCACATATCCACCAAATAGGAAAGATGCAAAGGGATCTATTAAAAGGAAAAAGTATGGGAGGTTCCCAAGGGACTCCATCATCCACCAGAAGAAACCTAGGCATCAAAACCAACCCCCTCAAACCTCTGAAAAAGATTCATAGAGAGGAAAATAAGAGAGGTAGAAAGAATCACAAAAATAAAATAGAGGAAATAGGAGCCCTACTGATAGATTCATGCCAAGCAATCATCTCGTCAGATAACTATTTCCCATCCCAACCAAAAAGTTAAATATGAAGATTGTATCATGGAATGTGAGAGGACTTAATGCACCATCTAAACGTAGAATGTTAATAAACAGGATCAACCATGAGAAATCTTAGTTATTTATGATACAAGAAGCAAAATGCGATATGGGAATAATGAAAAGGATAACTCAGAAAGTCTGAAAAGGTTGTGACGTAGAAGCAATTACTACTAAATGGGCCTCGGAAGGGATAACAATTATGTGGGATAGTAATAAGAATGAATAAGAAGGGGTATGTCTCAAATTCATATAGACCCCAATACCTAGGTCAAAAGAAGGATTTATTAGATGATTTAATCCTCCTAGGTAATACTCTACAACAAAAACCCTAGGTTATGAGAGGGGATTTCAACATGATTAAATCTCTTCTATAAAAAAAGGGTGGAGCTAGAAGTATGGATCTTGAGAATAAAGCCTTTGGGACATTGATAGAGAATCTCAGATTAATTGATATTCCCACAAGGAGCGGTTTGTTCACTTGGAACAATGAAAGAGGTAATGACAAAAGGATCACAGTGAGGCTAGATATATTCTTAGTCACAAAGACCTCTTTTCAGCGAAAATATGCTCTCTCAATGGATGTCCTTAAATACTTTGAATCAGATCATTGGCCTGTATTTTTAGAATGGAAATAGATCTTAAAGAAAGGACCCAAACCCTTCCATTTTGAAAAATTATGGCTATACCCCCCTGAATTCCAATAGAAAAATGGGATTTGGTGGAGGGAGCAGGAGAATTTATACCAAACAAAGATGTATCAGTTTTAGAAAAGACTCAGACATGTTCACCACCATAGTAAGATATGGAACAAGGAGGTCTTTAGAAATATATTTGAGGAAAAAAGGAAATTGGAAGCATATGTGGAGGAGATCCAAGTGGTGGCGATTCATGGAAGTCACTTGGAGGATGCGAACACTAGGGAGGAAGAAATAAATCTGGAATTGTTCAGATGAGACAAACAAGAGGAAATGTTGTGGAAACAAAAGTATCAAATTAACCAACTCAAAGATGGGGACAAGAATACCAAATTTTTCCACAATGCCCTCCTGCAATGTAGAAGTAATAACATGATATCATCCCTCAGATCGAAGGGGGGAGAAATCAAGGAAAATCAGGAGGACATTAAGGTTGAATTGACAAACTACTTCAGGAATCTACTGATAGAACTAGACCATCACAGGGAGATACCCATCCATAGGATCACAAGGGATATTCCCAAGTTGGTCTCCCCAGAATAGAACCAAAGTATAATGAGACCAACTTCTGTTGAGGAAGTGGAATAAATTGTTAAATACATGGCACTAGGGAAATCCCTGGGACCAGATGGATTTACCATTGATTTCTTTCAGGCTAGATGGTTGATCCTAGGAGGGAATATTTGGGAAGTGGTCTAAGAGTCTCAAATGTCCATATCCATCCTATAGGCCTTCAACACCACCTTCATCACCTTAATCCCCAAGGTCAAGGAAGCCAAAGCCACATATTAGTTCTTCCCTATTTCCCCTTGTAATGTTATTTATAAGATTGTCTTAATCCCATCCTCCTCTAGACTTAATCCCATCCTCCTCATCATTATCTCTTAGGAATAGGAGGGTTTTTTGGAGGGAAGGAAAATTATGGATGGTATAGTGGTGGGTCATGAAACCATCCACTCCCTCAATTCCACAAGGAAATATGGGATGATGATGAAGTTGGACATGTCTAAAGCCTAGGACTGTATGAGTTGGGACTTTCTGAGAAAGATGTTGTTATATTTTGGCTTTAGGGAGGACTGGGCAGAGTGTATTTTAAACCTGGTTTCTTCATCCTTTTTCTCCATCTTAGTGAATGGTTCTCCCTCGAGAATATTTAACCCCTCTCATGGCCTTAGAAAAGGTGACCCCCTCTCCCCCTTCCTTTATATTATACTAGCATAGGGCCTTTCCAGAAGTATATCCCAAGAAAAAAGTGTCAGCTCAATTCATGGTATATCCCTACACTCATTGGACGAGGCTCTCTCTCATTTACAATTCATAGATGATACCTTATTTATAGGTCGGTCAAATGTACAAGAATCCCCGACCTTTAAAAAAGTTCTGGAAATACTCAATCAGGCCTCTGGGACCCTAATCAACTTGGAAAAATCTCAAATTTGTTTATCCAACACTCCCCCTCCTATCTAGAGAAACATTTCCACTCTCCTAGGATTTCAGTAGGCATGCCTTCCCTCCAAATAACCGGGTCCCCATCATAGACAAATCTGTCCACAATGCATCCTAGGAAGATCTCCTAGCCAAGTTGGAAGCCAAATTATCTAGCTGGACTCACCACTTTCTTTATCTCCCACGGAGGATCCTATTAATTAAATTGGTCCTTATGGCCATGCATATTTATCTTTTTTTCAGTATTATTTGCACCCAAGTAAATTTTGAAGAAAATAATAAATATGCAACACACATTCCTCTGGGGGGGGAAACAAAGGAAAAATAATGAGCTCTGGTGGCTTGGAAAAATATATGTAAGCAAAAGGACAAGGGAGGTGTCGGAATTAAGGAGCCTCAAGTGATCGACCAAGCATTGACAACCAAAATTTGGTGGAAGTGGGTTAAAAATCATACTATCATGTGGGAAAAGCTATGGAAAAAAAACATTCCCCTCAAATCCCCAATGAGGAGGTGGTACGAGCTGAAGGAGACAGTGTAGGGTCCCTGATATGGAAAATTGCATGAAAAAACTGAGGCCTGGTTCAACACCAATGTTTTTGGGAGGTCCATAATGGATGATCAACCATTTTTTGAGATGATGATTGGGATCAACATCCCACCTCTAGTCATTCAGAGCATTTTCAGGATTTGAGATAGATAATGGAAAGGGAAAGTTGGAATATTTTTTTACCAATATTGGTAGATTCATCCGGGTAGGATGAACCCATATACAAAGACCTAGAAACCCTTGTTGGAGTGGCCAGTATTTTGGGATGAAGCTACGAAAATGAATAAGCTAGAGGCATTGAGGGAGCAATAAATAGAAATAAGATCAGGAGAGGACATTATTATATGGGGAAAGCAGAGGGATGGTAATTTTTGAGTGAAAGACACCTATATAGAAATGATGGGCCTGGGAGAGGAGCAGTGTAAATCCCTTTGGGAGAAAATACCAACCTGGGATTTCCTACTTTGAAGGGGCTTCATTGAGTGCTCCATGTGTATGTTGTGTGAAGCAAAGGAGGAATCCCTTGACCACATGTTGGGTTCTTGCAAAATGACGACCTATTTCTAGGGTAAAGGAGAAAAATTGTTTAGAAGGTTCAACATGGTTCAACATGAAATTCCAAGGACCTTAGAGAAATGGTGTAAGGTAACAAATGTAATATATTATACAAAAACTGGAATATTTAGCAATCAGAAAGTGGACGATAAAATATTGAGAGAGAAATACCAAAAATAGTACCTTTATTCAAGAAAGCAATTTTCACTTGCCTCTTTGAGGGGGAAACCTCCCGCTGAGTAGAGCTCTATTACAATAATTTCTCAAGACAATATTTCTCATACCTCCTACTGTTATTTATTCTAATTCTATCTTCTAAGGAACATTCTAGATGAAGATCCTTCTAGAAGCAGAATCTTTTATTAGGTCTTCTTACATTGACTTGTTCACATTTATTTAATAGGCCTTATTAACTAATGTCGACCTTTATTACATGGAAAATTTATATCATGGTAACTAATAACCAACTAAGAGGGGTTAGGGTTGGATCCTAACATGCCATCCCACTTCAAAAGCAACCTTGTCCTCAAGGCTAAAGATGTGGAAACTATTGCAGTCTGGCCACTGATTCCCGAGTTGCATCCTTTGGAGACATGTCCTTCCACTTGATCAATACTTCTTTGATAGTTTGGCCACACAAGTTATGCTCACACACGTTGAGGGAAGATTCTATTTGTGGCTAAATGGAGCCTTCTTCATCTAATTCAGGAAGGATGGTTTGAACCCTACAATTTTTACCCACCACTTTCTTCAAAGAGGAAACATGGAACATTGGATGTATTTTGGAAGCAGCTGGAAGTGCCAATTTATTGGAAACTAGACTAATACATTTGATAATCTGATAGGGGCCATAAAATTTGGGTTCTGACTTGTGGTGGCCATGGGATTTGAGGGAGGTTTTCTTTTAAGGTTGGAGTAAGAGAAATACCTTATCACCTGCTTGGAAAACCCGTTCGGAATGTTGTTGGTCAGCCTATTTCTTCATACGATTTTGGGCAATGTTGAGGTTATCCTTAAAATCCATGAAGGTAGCTTCTCTACCCTGTAGAAAATTATCAATAGACTAGACCTTTGATGTTCCTGGAAGATATGAAGTTACTGTAGGTGGTTTTTTTCCATACATCGTTTCATATGGTGTCATTTTGGTTGTTTTATGATAGGAAGTGTTGTACCACTATTCTTCCAAGGGTAATGATTGCACCCACTAATGTTGTTTGTCCAAG
>ML791479.1:0-22890 GCA_009831015.1 Picea engelmannii
CACTTATACACTGTTTTACTTTCAAGATCTCTGGTAAACTGACATCTTTGTGATCATCCATCATTTCTTTCAACTGTTCTAATGTAGTCTGAACTTTCTCTAATTCTTTCCCTTGATGATTCTTTAACATGCTTTTATTCCATTGACTTCCTTCATAGTTTTCTTGTATCATGTTCATTTGTTCAACTTTAGCAATCATTCTTGGAAAATTCTCAACTTCATGACCAACAATTTTACAACAAAGACAAATAGGGCCTGTACCAGGGAATTCCTTAGCAAGATGTCCCGGTCTTCTGTAGTTATAACATAGTGTCAACCCTCTCTTTCTTTTAAAATTTTTCCCACCCTCTCCTGTACTGCACACTAGGGTCATAGTCCTGGTCCTGCAATCTGCAAATTTTTTTTCTAGGTTCCTTCATCCAATTATTAGTCCAACGATTCTTTCTATGCATAGGAATAACATATCTTTATTTATTTCTATCAAATTTATTCATACCAACACTTTCTTCCAACTGCACCCTATCTTTCAGACTAGGACAAAATCTATTAAACATACTTAAATTCATGCTTTCGATTTTTTTTTTCTCTTTATCTTACTCTTATCAAAGCACAAAGCTTTACCTCTTTCAAGATCTTACCTCTTTTCTTCAGATTGGGTTTCTTTCTTAGGATAGAGCTTCGCAAGTCAAGTAGAGTATTGCGCACTACAACGACAGATCTAGGCACATAACTTCTCTTTTCTTTACTTTAGTTCCCAACAATCACAGTTTCAGGTTCGATCAACATAACCATTTGTTGGCACAGGTGAAGACCCAGGGTTCAATGCTTCAACAACGCACCAACAAAACCCTAACTACCGACCCTTTCGACAACACCTGTGAAGCAGGCGAAGTCTCACCTGAGGTAGAGGGAGGGGGGGTTACAGGACTCAGGTATCTGTAACCAAGCTGGGACATAGATCTGTGATTACAATTACTTCGCAGAGTACTTAAGAACTACACGCATTAGTTTATCAACTTTATTCACATCGCAGAACAAACCCTAAGAATAGATCGACACAATAACACTAACAAAATACACATCGCACTTAGCATCATAAGTTAGATATAGCACATTCAACATAAATAAATCACTAAGAATTCATAGATCTATCTATCATACATAACAATCAATGCATTAAGCAGACCCACAATATAAACATCATAGCACAAAGAAAACCATCAACACATGATATACATGGTTCACCCCTGTGTGGGGCTACGTCCACCAACGACTTCTTCTTATTTATTAGGCTTCAATATCTTACATTCATTTCCTCCTGTGCACTAAGCCACAGAGCCAAGCTTCGCACTGGACAGGTGATTTGCGCACTAAGCACCAAATCCACCTTCCCAAAATCAGGTGAAGGCATCGAGACAACTCCTCTATCAAGCACAGATCCTTACATACATAGTCTGTTGCACTAAGCAACCCAAAACTACTTGCACTTAGCCTTGAAAACTATCGACTCTTACATCACTTACTACTTCTACCTTACAATCTTACTTATTTATACTTTTACATTTCCTTACAAAAAGGCCTAAACATGGGTAAACCCATGGGCCGACATCCCATAACCCATTACAAAAACCCTAATGAACCCCTTCCTGAGTCCACATAGCCTGCAAAACAAGTGAGATCCATGATCTTAGCTCCGCTTCGATGCTCCTTCCTCGATCACTGCGTCAAAGTCCAAAAAGTGGTCAAACCTGACCAAGATTTCCTCAAAAAGTGGTCGAGGGCCAACAATATTTGTACATATAGATCACTCTGCCATTATATTTCTCATGAATACTCCCATTACCAATGGCCAAGTAACTAGGTGGCTCCTGTTATTTCAAGAGTTCAATATCACCGTCCTTGACCGACCTGAAAAAGAGAACTTAGTAGTTGATTTTATTTCACGCATTAATCATGAGGGTTATAATATTCCTGTTGATGATAGTTTTCCAGATGAATATCTCTTTTCCCTCTCCGTAAATAACCCATGGTTTGCAGACATGGAAAATTATTTGGCTACTAGAAAGTTACCAGCTCATTTGTCACCTCATGAAAAGCGTCGAATTATCAGGAAAAGTGATAACTACTGGTGGGTTCGCCATGACCTTTTTCGTACTGGACCAGTCTTGATTGCTGATAGATGTGTCCGAGAAAATAAGATACCAGAAATCCTATGAAGTTGTCACGATGTACCATGTGGTGGCCATTTTTCCTAAAAACGTACAACATATAAGGTTTTACATTCAGGTTACTATTGGCCTAGCATTTTCAATGATGCTGCCAAATATGTGAGAAGTTGTGATAGCTGTCAAAGGATAGGAAGACCCACATCAGCTGATGAAATTCCCTTACATGCCCAAGTTATGATAGAAAATTTTGAGAAACGGGCCCTTGATTTTGTAGGACCAATGTCACCCATGTCTCGTAAGAAGAATTATATTTTGGTTTGTACAGATTATGTCACCAGGGGGGTAGAGGAAAAAGCCTTATTTAGGGCTATAGAAAAATCTGTTGTTGAATTCATTTATGAAGACATATTTACCCACTTTGGTGTTCTTCACGAAATTGTTATAGACCAGGGAACACAATTCCCTTCTAAGTTGATGAAGGAATTAATGGAGAAATATGGGATCAAGCATCGTAGGTATTCTCCATATCACCCGCAAGCTAATGGTCAAGTAGAGTCAACAAACAAAGTTTTGGAAAATATCTTAATCAAAACTATCCAATTACACCATAGGGATTGGGCTGATAGACTTCGAGAGGCTTTGTGGGCATATCGTACCACCTGGAGAAACACCACTGGGCATACCCCATACAAACTAGTTTATGGAAAACAAGTAGTTCTACCAATTGAATTCCAAGTAAGGACTTTCCATATTGCTGCAAAATTGGGATTAGACCTAGACGAGGCACAAAAACAACAAGCCCTACAATTGAACGAATTGGATAAGATTATACAAGATGCTATCCAACGAACAATGTTAGTTCAAAACCAGAGGAGCAAGTGGCATGCAAAATTTATTAAGAAGAAACAATTTCAACTTGGTGATTGGGATTTGTTGTTTGATTCCCGATTCAAAATTTTTAAAGGCAAACTTACCACTTGTTGGTTGGGTCCTTATGAGGTAGTTATCGTGTATGCTAATGGGGATGTTAAGATAAAATAAATTGATGATGGACAAGTATCTTTCATAGTGAATGGACATCGACTTAAACTTTACCACAAACACATTTCCAAAGAGGATTTTCTATAGTTCATGTCAACCAACAAGGCATTGGCCTTAGTGGATGGGGAAGTTTCTTCTCCCTCCCCCTGTTCTTGAAACTTTTTTTGAATTCTGATTGTACATATGTAAATAATTTAAAGTGTGTTTTTGTTGATAAACAATTTTAGAGGTCTTTGCATGTATTTATTTCACCACAAGTGGACAACTTCAAGGAGACAAAAAGGGAAGTATTTTACTTCGGGAGAAGATGTTTCTATATTTGAACTTTGTTGTATGCTTAAGCATCAATTGAATAATGACTTTTTATTATGCTTAGAAATTGCTTGCTGTAATTTTTTTTACAAGATTTCAATCTTCCTTCCTCTTAAGGCATCTTTAATGGCAGTTGCTCATAACCTCCACCACTAGAGGATATAAGGAAGTGGCACCTTGTCTTATCAAACCTAGAGGTTACTCATACAATTTACCTAAGAACCTTGAGTGGATGAGTAAAGTATATTTATGAAAGAGTAACAAGAAGGTCTAATTAGCGGTTAGCCATGGAAACATCAATATAACTTTAAAAAAAAGAAGAAAGGCAGTAGGGATTGAAGATACCTTTCTATTCTTTTCCAATGGTACCATCCACTACACACTAAAAATGCTTGATCATACCATATCTTTATATAGGATACATCCACTTAAGTATCCCTTACATAAGGACAATCTATAAGGAATACATAAAGAAGATTCATCCTCTAACATAAATACCATCCCAGTCCTAAATAAATTTTTTTAGAGCTTCCTCCCCATATTCTTGCAAAAATAAATCTTTATACAAAAATATTAAAAGATGGTGGACCAGTCTTTGCTGTAAAAGGGTGTAAGAGGCTAACGTGTTGGGACACTGAAAAGTTTTGCTGGCAGTGGGTACCGACCAATGGTATGACTAGGTAAACCCGTCAGAGTACTGAACATGCTTGCTGGAAGCAGGGCATTCTACCTACCGAGGGTGATGATCTGACAAACAATAAATAAAATTCCTAAATCTTAAAACTTGTCATGATGTATGACATTACTTGTAGGCAAAGCTGAAAAGAAGTATGCATGGTTAAGAAAAGGTAAATGAACTCCATCACTCCACCATTGGGAAATAATTTTAAGACAATCCTAAGACTCTCTTGCCTACCTCTTCTTAACTATATGTAGGATGTTCTGTCCTAGAGGTGGGGCCATATTTTAACCATCTCATCAGACTAATGTGTGAAATTTATCTCGACACCTAGAAAACTATAAATCTTAGGCTATTGGGAGAATTGACTGGTTCCCTATATATTTGATTGTGAGGTGTCAAAATACTTAGGAGTGGGGGAGGGGTTTCCTGAGCTGACAAATGATAAACACTACCATCTATATTACAATCCATGAGAAGAGGAAGTAGAATCTTTGTCAAAAATTCTATCATATTGTTTTTACGACATCCTGGGCTATTATATCAACAATTGTTTATATTAGTATGCTAAATTCTATACTACTGACATCACTGTGTGTGTTATAATCCTGCTATGCATTTTTATGTTTATATAATGGAATACTGCTTAACTGGTTCCTTGTGACAATTACAGATCAATAACAAACTGCTAAATGCTCACTATCATCTATATTACACGCCTATAAAAAAGAAACAAGTTGTTTTATATTACTACAGATCGATGATAAGGTAATCGACAATGGATAATCCTATTCACACTCATCCTATCCATGCTCCATGCTCCTGTTCACCATGAATTCTAAAAATTGTCCAAGATGAGTGCTAAGGGTGAACGTCCATTATGATGGAGATAATTTCCACTTACACAGGAGGATCAGATGGAGTGCTATTTGGAGGACCGGATGGAGTGCCATCTGGAAGACCGGATTAAGTGCCATATGGAGGATGGAGTGAGGTATGTATATACTATAAATGATCATGATTGCATGCAGGAACTATCGTTCAAATTAATTACACCCGTTGCAATGGTAAGTTAAGATGGGTTGAATGGTATATTTTTCAAAATTCATGTTGGTAATCGAATTAAAACTTTTAAATGCATTTTTATGATCAAATGTACAATTCGAAGACTTGGACATTGATATAATTCTCACATGATTTCATTTTCCTCCAAAGTACACACCATTCAAAATTCAAACACAACACAATTATAGTCGCACATGGCGATTGTGTATGATGAATTCACCCACGAATTCAACTGTTTCCACCACAATTGTATTAAAAATAGGGTGCTCTGCCCCAATTTCCATTTCACTCATTGTTGGCATAGGGGTAGACCCAGGGTTCAACTCTAACATCACACCAGCAAGCCCTAACTAATGCCCCTTTCGGCAACACTTGTGAAGCAAATTCAATCTCACTCGAAGTAACGATAGGGGGTTGCAGGACACAAGTGTCTACAACCAGAGGAAATGGAAGTGTATTAAAAGGAGAAACACACAAAGATCTAGTTATTATTTATCTCCTTTAGGCCTACTGAGCGAGCTATGTCTCAGATCTAACACAATGATGCAAATAGCATAATAACAGAAAGAAAAAGAACACAACATCAATCACACAGAACAACAATATATACATAGTTCACCCTCTCCCTAGGGCTACGTCCACAAAAATATGTTTCTTGATATTATGTGAAAGCATACAGTTCTATCTGTGCACTTAGCTTGCAAATATATCTCTCTTTCTCTCTTCTCTATATCCCCTCCTTGTGCACCCAACTGCAGGGTTGATCTTCGCACCCAACTGAAGATCTTACAATACAAACCCTCTATTGCTCTCAAAACAACAATCACAACTCTCAACAATCAACACTGATGAAATCTCCTCGAACGAACAATGAATAACCAGAACCAACCCATCCTAGTTCCTCTAGACCTTTATTTATACATTACAATGACAAATGTCTAGGTGTCAAAACCCTAGGTCTCAAAACCTAGGTCAACTTGACCCACATTTTTAGGGCTTCGCCAGCCTGTCATTCCTTCTTTCCCACGAGGTGCTCCAAAGCACTCGTTGACGTGTTCTTCCTCTTGCTGAGTTTTCCACGATCTATCTTCCTTGCTGATATGTCATCCTCGATCATCTCGTTCAACTACTAGCTTTCCCTTACTTCGCTCGTTCTTTTTTGTTTCTTTAACCACTTCGACCCAATATCAGTCAATGTGCCTTCCGCGCAGTTCGTATTTCTCCTTTCTTCCTTAATATTCACTTTCTTCCATAAACAAGGGCCAACAGGCCCCCAACACTCACCTATGACTTGTCTTGAGGCAATGGAGGTCTAAAACTTCAGTTTCTCTTTGTCTTCAGACTGTGTAGAGTAGCTTGTGCTCTCTATTCTGTTCCTCCCTTCCTTATGTAGATTGTATTTTATGTGTTTGGTACCCAGTTTCAACTGCTCTTGGTACCTAGACCCTTTTTCTTATGCTTTTACTGAGAGCTACGAGGCAACTGGTTGTCGTAGTACAATTTTAACCGACTCCCATTTACCAAACCTTCCTTTCATTCTCCCTTCAAGGTCTTCAATTGCGCAACTCCTCCTTCTGTAACATAGGAAACCTCATATGGCCCAAGCCAATGTGTCCTGAGCTTCCCTGGATGTTTCATGAACTTGCTGTCATATACCAATACCAGATCTCCTTGCTTAAAGGCTTTCTTCTTGATATGTCTGTCATGGTAGGCCTTTTCTCGTTCCTTCTGTACCTATTGGTGAAATCCTGTAATGAATCTGTGTTCTTCCAGTTCTACCAACTACACAATTCTTTGTTTCATAGTGCCTATGTCATCCATATCTGTAAATGATTTAATTATTAAGCTAGGAACTAAATATTCCATAGGTACGACTGCTTCTAGACCATAAACCAACTTAAAGGGAGTCTGCATTGTCAACTTCTTGCAATTGGTTCTATAGGCCCATAATACTACTGGTACTGTCAAATCCCAATCATCCCTGTTCACATTGCAAATCTTTGTCAGTGCTGTCTCCAAGAGCTTATTGAAAGGTTCGATTGTACCATTGGCTTGTGGGTGGTAAGGTGTGCTCTTCTGATGATGAACCTCAAATTCATGAGTCAAGGATTCAATAGTTTTATTAATAAAATGAGTACCTTGATCACTCATAAGGATCTTCAGGCATCCAAACCTTGTTATTATATTTTCAAATATGAATCACGCAGCTGTAGTTGCACTACAGTCCTTGACTGATCTTTCTTCTGTCCATCTGTTCAAATAGTCTGTCACAGTGATGATGTATCTCGCTCCTGTGCACTTCCTGGGTGGTTTAATAGGTCCTATGAAATCAATTGCCCATTTCTCAAATGCCTTTAAAGTTAGTAGAGGTGATAAAGGCATCTCATCTCTTCTGGAACGTTTCCCAACTCTTTGGCATACATCGCAGGCTCTGTAGTATTCCTCAGCATCTTTGTGTAAAGTGGGCCACCAGAGGCCAACTCTAAGAACCTTCTGCACTGTTTCTTTTCCTGCATAGTGTCCTTCTGCGATGCCTTCATGTGCTTCTGCCAGAATCAATGGTCTTTCTGCCTCCATAACACATCTCCTCGGGATCTCATCAGGTCCCATATTATAAAGTTGTCCAGCTATAAGTGAAAAATCTGCAGCTCAAAATACCAACTGTTTCTTCTGGATGATGGTATATTCATGAGGTGCCATTCCTGTTGACAGGAACTGAACTATCTCGGTGAAGTGTTCATCAAACTTTCTGATGGCCAACAACTATGCATCTGGTAGTGTATCCTCCAAACTGGTAGGTTCCTCTTCATGTTCTAACCTAGACAAGTGGTTATGACCCTTGTTCATTCTTCTCAGCTTGACCAAAATCTCAAAATCATATTCTTGAAATAACAATAGCCATCTGCATATTCTTCCCCCCAACACTGGCTTGTTGACTAGGTATTTCAACACAGAGTGATCATTGAACATCTTAAAATGTCCTCCCAACAAGTAGTGTCTAAACTTCTGCAACGCGTACACCATGTATAAACCTTCTCTCTTAGTGGTAGTGTAATTTATCTCAACTGTAGATATCTTCCCGCTAGCAAAGGCTAATGGATGGTCAATATCTCCTTCTCCTGGTTGTTCTAACACTTTTCCTAATGCAATAGATGACGCATCGACATGCACATGGAATTCCTTACTCCAATCCGGGAAAATCAGAATGGGCACAGTGACCATTTTCTGTTTCAGTGTGTCGAAGCTCTGGTGACATTCCTCTGACCATTGGAATTGACAATATTTATTTAATAAATTCTCCTTAGGTGCTGTTATCTGTGCATATCCCTTGATGAAATTTTTGTAGTATCCCTTATGTCCCAACGCAGTGCACAACTATCTTATTGAAGTAGGAGGGGGTAGATCAACAATGATGGAAAACTTGGAAGGATCTACCAACAACCCTTGGTTTCACACAATATGGCCTAGAAACACTCCAAAGGGTGAAAAGAAGATGCACTTCTTCAGGTTTAGGGAAATCTGAAATTGCTTGCACTTATCCAACATTAGTCTTAAACATTCAATATGATTTTGCAATAAGCTAAAAACAGTCCAATCATCAAAATATGCTTCCAGAAATTTATGTAAAAATTCCTTGAATGCTTCGACCACCACCCTAGAAAAGATGGCCGATGCATTTTTCAATCCAAAAGGCATCACTGTGTACTAGTAGGATCCCCATTTTGTTGCAAATGTGGTCTTATGGTGATGTTCCTTAGCAATCCTGATCTGGTGATAACCTGAAAATCCATCTGTGAAGGAGTAAACTTCCTGTCCTCCCACATTATCCAACACTTCGTCAGTAAACGGTGTAGGGAATGGATCATGTAAGCATGCATCATTCAGTTTCCTCAAGTCTACACAGATTTTGATCTCTCCTATCTTCTTATCTTGGACCACCATAGGGATAATCCATTCTGACTCTTCATCAGGTTCTATGATTCCTACTTCCAACATTTTGTCTAATTCAATCTTGACTTTCTGCTTATATTTGGGATTTAGTCTGTAGGTTCTCTTCTTGATTGGACTTGCATTTGGTTTCAAGGGGATATTCATCTCTCCCATGGGCCCTTTAATGCCCTTCATGTTGGTAAACTTGGTTGGAAACAAGTCCTGATACTCATGCACTAGTTTTGTGATCTTGTCGATGGTGGCATCATCCCAATAATCTCCAACGTTTGCGAGCTTAGGTTCTTGCGCTGTTCCAACATTAACTTTCTTGATTTTGATTGGCTGTCCAATAAAAGGTAGTTTGACTCCTGGTCCTTCTATGTCTTGCCTTCCTTCTGTCTCTGCAATGTTCACATTCCTAGGATCATCGTCTTCATCAGCATTGATATTGTAACAACCTTGCAATTTTTGAAGTGCTGTAGTCCATTCATATTCTTCTTTCTCCAAAGGGAGGTTAGGTGATTCCTCAAAGAATTTTTGTCTTACAACTTGTAAAGCTTGATCTACTGAGAGGAACTGAATTTCAAATAAAAATGTAGCTACAAAGTTCTGAGTCATACCGTACCAATATGAAGTAGTGAGGCGCAGTTCTGCTTGAAGATACCAATTAATAGGTGTTGTGTCCAAAGTGCTGATGAATTTATGCATCCAATGCTCTTGGGGGATGCTGCTCTAGGCCTAATCACAACTTCGCACATGGTCCTTCGGACAAATTTGACCTGTGTATCGAAATTCACACCCTTCAGATTTTTCTGAAAAGCGCACTGTCATCAAAGTGTGAGATTGCACACAGTCCGCGATGTTATTCTTATGTGTTCCCCACCATCTTGCTGGTGTTGATTTTAAAGCTTCATCCAGTGCTAACAATTGCTGTTGTACTGGTACAATTTCTTCAAATTATGATAAGAAATTTTCTAAATGATGTAAGCCATCAAATGTGGGCAGATTGCTTTCTTCTGTACCAATCCAACGAACTTCCCTGGTCAATCTAGCACACCTTCTTGTATAAACTTCATACATTTTGTTCTATTATTTCTCTAGTGACTCTTCCATATCTAATGAGCATGCATTGTTACTTCTCTAGCTTAAGTTCCCATCTGCTGTAGGATTAATGTAATCCTACTGTCTTGCTGCCAATTTATATATGTTATCTAGTTCATAAGCACGATCTTCTTCTCTGATGGGTTCTATGTATCTGTGACCTTCATCATGATCCAGAGGTGCAATGACCCTAAGGTCATCGCCTTAAAATGTCATTATTATTTTCTTTAAGTCAACAACAGTGTAATTGTTGAAATCCCAATCAATTCCTAACAACATAGGATAAGGACAACTATCATCAACTATCTCAATCACTTCGAAATCTGCAAATGTCCTTACCCCGTCGATGTCTACAAGGACATGCTCCAGTCTCCCAAAGGGGCTTACTACCTACTGATTAGCCATCCTAAGATTGATAGGGGAATAAATTAACTTAGGTTTTCCCATTAGTGCCCAGGTCTTCTTCGTCATAAAATTGACTTCTGACCCTAAGTCGAGGACCACATAATTTATTCATGATCTCCAATTTGAGAATTAAGGTGTAGTTCCTTATTTGTCCTTCTCTTTTTGGATACTTGATGTACTTCTTTATTCAGTAGAGGAGCTATACTACCTATCTCATACTGTCTGATCAAATTTTGTAGTTCTTGTACATCTCTTTCATCCTTAATCAGATTAATATAAGTACATAAGAATTCCATAAGATTTCTTACCTCTTCTCCTTCTCCAACTGATGGAGACTGATCAAATGCCAAAGGAATTCCACATTCTCTCACTTGTGGTTGTGCCTTTGATGAAGAAGCTTGATCTCTTCCAAATTATTTTCTTGCCTCTTCAAATGTCTTTTTTTCTTCCCTCAGATCAAACACTTGTGTCTTCTTTGCAACTCTTCTAACCCTTGATTCTTTTGTAGTCTTTTCTGGGGTCACTCTGTCTTCTCCTGTAACAACTCCTCCTCTAGTGATAAAAGAGACTCTGGGATCCTCTCTGTGAGGTTCTGCTGAGATTAGTTGTACTTGCTGGTTTCCTCCTCATCTCTCCCGAAGCTTGGCTAACAACACAGGGAGATCTTCATTGACATGTTCAAATGATTTACAGTAGATTCAAGTGGTACAAGGGTTCTGACAGTCCCTTTCCAAGTACCCTTGCTATGAGAAGTTATAACAAATGATCTGACCTTGACCTCGACCCATGCCTCCCCCTCGTCCTCTTCTTATGAATCCACCACGAGGGTTGAAGTATCTTCTTCCAAGAGACTTAAGCTGCGTAGCATTTCCTTCTTGTTGTACTTCTCCTTGAATCCTATATGTATCTCTTGATCTTTTGTGCAAGAGGTCGTAATCCCTACAATCTTTCTCATCATGCCCCATAGATTTACAGAATGTGCAGTAAAGTTTTGTAGGTGTCTGGACATGTTTTTTCATGAAATAACATTCACTAGGGAAATCTCTATTTCTACATACCTTGCACTAGGGTATAGTAACCTCTTCAAAGGGCTTGGAGCCCTAGAGGCCAAGTACTCATGGAATTTGTGAGAGTGCTCCTTATCGTGGCCTTCTAATTTGCATCTGATACACCAAATATCTTCTCTTTTATCTTTTCACTTGTCTTTCCTCATATCTTCGACCTGCAAAGATAAGCTAGTTAGCTGACTCAAAATTTGAGTCATACCTGAGATGGATTTTCCCATAGGGGTTGATTCTAGTTTCATGGCGATCTCCAACGCCTCAGACTATGAAGCAACCTTCTGTTACATTAGAGGAACTTTGATGTGTGGTAAGAGGGCATCGATGAACAATTCCTTGTTCTGTTCGTCTGGGATCTAAAAACTCAATCGGCCTGTTAAGGTCTTAAACCTCTGATCAAACTCCCAAACAGGTTCAACTACTTTTTGCTTGATTTCTTTCATTTTTGTGATGCATTTTTACTCTGACTTGGGTTTCTTGAATTCTACACTCAACGCAGTCTTGATCTCATTCAGGGGTTTAGGCTGTGCAACTTCGTTAACAAACTTCATGTTCTAGCTCAGTGTGCAGTCTCTCAAGGTAGTACTAAACTGAGCTCTCTTAACTGGTTCATCATTGACTTGCTTAATACTCCATACAACCTCGCATAAGAACCAATACTGATCAGGATCTTCAGATCCATCTCCTCTACATATAGGTAGCCTCATTTCATCTTCCATATATCTTCCTAGGTTTCTTGATTGAGTATGTACTGAACTGCTGGTAACAGTGCTCTGATAACTCTGACTACTCTGGTTACTTAATGCTGCTAAAACAACAAGAGGAGTAATAGTACTTACTTCAACAGTTAGTGCAGGTCCTGAAGTTTCTGACTCTTATTGACGAGGTTCTTCAGTCTTCTCTTCCTCTGCTCCAGGGGATCCTGACTATTCCTCGTTCGATAGCTCTTCTTCTTCTCCACTGTAGAACCCTTCATCCTGTGATAGTGGTTCGTGGCTTTGCTCATACAGGTTTACTAGAGGAACCTCTCTGAAGGTTCTCCCACTGCGCATATGTCCCACCTCTGTGTCGATGTCTCTATATGAGTCTTTGAACATTAGATATTCAATCTGACCAATTACTATACCTTCAATATGTTCTTCTGATGCAATAGCATCTTGATCTTCAACTTCAAAAAGTGTAAAATTTTTCCTCTAGGTCCTTTAAAGAAATACCTCTCTGCTTGACTATATGACTACTCTATCAATAGAAAACTCGGTAATGTACTCTCCAATAGTGCTATCAAACTAGTGGTCTAATGCTCTTGACATGATGTTATCAACTCTCTTGACCTTCGTGATCAACACCTACGTCCAAACCACAGGCGGTCTAGATCTAATCTCAAACTGGGTATCTTCTAGTCTGGCTAACCACTCGTATATGTCTTTATGAATTCATCCAAAGAAAATATTGTTTATATTAGTAAATATATACCTTCCCATCAAATCCTTTGTGCTAATATTAGGGTTCTTGTTCTGAGCCTCAACGAAGTCCTTTTCTTGTTATTCTATCCACTTCTGAATCTCTGTATTCGATGGAAACCACCTTGACATTCCCTCAAGAAGATCTCGGTCCCGAGAACGGAACCATTTGTTGGCACAGGGGCAGACCTAAGGTTCAAATCTAATAGAACACCAACAAGCCCTAACTACTGGCCCTTTCGGAAACACCTGCGAAGTAGATGCAGTCTCACCCGAAGTAGCGATAGGGGGTTGCAGGACACATGTGTCTACAACCAAAGGAAATGCAAGTATATTCAAAGGAACAACACACAAATATCTAGTTATTATTTATCTCCTTTAGGCCTACTGAGCGAGCTGTGTCTCACATCTAAAAAAAGGATGAAAATAACAGAATAACAGAAATAAAAAGAACACAACATGAATCACACAGAACTACAAGATATACATGGTTCACCCTCTCCCTAGGGATACGTCCACAAAAATGTGTTTCTTGATATTATGTGAAAAGATATAGTTCTATCTGTGCACTTAGCTTGCATATCTCTGTCTCTTTCTCTCTTCTCTATCTCCCCTCCCTGCGCACCCAACTCCAGGGTTGATCTTTGCACCCAACTGAAGATCTTACAATACAAGCTCTCTATTTCTCTCAACACAACAATCACAATTCTCAACAATCAACACCAATGAACTCTCCTTGAACGAACAATGAATAACCATGACCAACCCATCTTAGGTCCTCTAGACCTTTATTTATACATTACAATGACAAACGTAGAGAGATCTTCCTTCACGCAGAGTGGGGACCATTCTTGGTCAGTCTGCAGGGCCACGATGATGTCACCTCACTCCAATTCTCTTTTGGGTTTGATGGGAGACTGGCTCACATAGGGTCTCTGAGGAATCTATTGCCTCAGCCACAAAATTTCCACGGGTTGGGGATCCGTGGTTCAAACACCATCAATTGCCACGTCCAATATATAACAGAGTGTTCAAGCCTGAATTTAAAACTATTTCTAGAGCCAAAGGGTACTCAAAAGAATGGATTAAAGATGAATTGATTAACCCCCTGATCATATTTACGAGGCCCATCACTTGTGAAGGTAGGTACTCTGTTTTTAAAGATTTTCATTTTCGTCTATTAGCCCATTTTCAATTCAATAAACCCCTGTATTTTCCTTTCTATTTCTTGAAAATCCTTGAGAAAATGTCTTCCCAAGTCCGTAAAAATTTGGCCAACCCTCACAACAGTTTATTCCACCATGGCCTCATTAAATTGCTTGTTATATCTGAATTGAAAAAATAGAATGAGACATGGGAAAATTTCCTCTACCACTTCTTAAATCCCCATATCACAGTTAAGACAAGCAAGAGATCAGTCGATTCAAGGGTTGTCATGCCATCTAAGCCTCATTCTCCAAAAACTCCAAACCCTCCAACTCAAACTATCTCTCTGTCTGATAAAAAGGCCAAGAAAATTATTGATTCCCCCGCAGCCTCATTTGGTAAGAAAATAAAAAATCTTGCTGATAATTCCCCATTTCCTTCAACACCTATTGATAATCAACCTAAGAAGCTACAAGATGAATTCCATCAAGATTTTCCTTCGATTCCTACAAAGAGGAGAGGAGATAATTGATTCAAGGGGGAATCCTTTTGAAGAAGCACCCGAAGTATGAGTGGCAAGCCCAATATAAAATCTCCATGCACTTCATATCCTATTTAATTGTCTTTCGATCATGAGAGCCCCCATAAAAGAATCAGATAATTTTCTGCAGAGGAGTCTAAGCCCTATAAAGAGGTCAAATATGAACCTATTACACCAATTCTCCCTCACAAAAACACTGTTACTCCTTCCTCCCAGATGCCTACACCATCTTCTAAAGTTGATATACCTTCTACATCCATCAAGGAACCCAAGACTTATTCTCTTGATCCATCTGATCACACCCTAGTTATTGAGAAATTGAAACAAGAAAATGCTCAGTTGCTTCAACAATTGGTAGAATGAAAAACTATGGATAGGCATCTGCATCATGGTAATGTTGTCCTGCAAGCAAAAGTGAACTCTCTTCAACGATTGGTTGATCAGATGACAACCACCAATCTTAGTCTCTGGATGCAATTGAAACATCATAAAAGGCCTAAGACAAAGTCCCCAGGGAAATAGGGAGAAGCTTCTAAAGCCAATCCACCCCCTCCTTCATGAGTATAGTTATGTCGGGTGATCCATTTTTGTTTGCAGAGGGACCTACAAATCCTTAGGCATGGGATAAATGTTTGTTTGGTGTTTTGACTATTTTTTCCAAGGGCCAAATCCTTTTTTCATACGACATTATATATTCTATTCTCTCATTTAGCCATTTTAAAGGTATTATCAAGATTTATACATCAATTCTCCATGGAATCACACAAGGTATGTATAATTATCGTTTTTGCAATGATTTTACAATTAATTCATCTAAATTAATTGATTATGAAGATCTAACGTTTTGGTTTTCTTGCAATAGGTCAGAATCACGATCCAATCCTCCATCCAGTCCCTCGTCTGACACTCCGTTCAACACTTGATCCAACACTCCATCTGACACTCGATTCGGCACTCAAAGCGCATAGGAGCTGGCGGTTAGCACATTGGCGGCCCTTGATGGACGAATAAGGGATATGGGTTTTATGCCCACTCATGCCCTCCAGCTATGGAGCTCGATGCATCACATATTGGGTAGTTGCAGTGGCCGCTAAGTGGAGTGCACAAGAATGTTAAGGAAGATGCTTCTATTAGAACGAATTTAATGAACTTACTATTTTTAGAGAGTGTCGACCCTTCCAGTGGTTGACCTCTCAAGCTTTGTAATAATCTATAAATATCACTGTCTTTGACACAAAGAAGACATGAATTTTATTATTTACACAGACATTATCACCATTTTGCTGTACACTCTATTTTTATGATCAATGCCAGTGTTGCGCTAGCTTAGTGACTGTGTTTTCCTATTGAAGTGTTTCCACGACCATGTGGGGGGCCCACCAGTGGTGTGGGTGATTGTTTATACCAGTATATATTTTCATTTATATAGTTTCCTTTCATACTCCTTAGATTTCGAGATTGCTTATTTACTGTGTATATTTCTTAATTTCAAATTGCTTGCTATGTGTATCTTTTAATTTCACATAGCTTGTCTAATTCACCTCCCTATACATCTTCTCTTATTTGCAGATCACTTTCTGAATTGTGTGTATATCACAGAGGGACGTCCATGGTTGTGTGCTAATATTTAGACTCCTAACATTTTTTTTGCAGGTTGTAGAAGGTGTCTAAATATACTGTCATGTCTTTTTCTCCCTAGTTGTAAATTACTCTGCAGAGTACTAATTTAGATAGTGTTTATTTACCAAGTTGTAATTTCAAATACTCTCTGTAGGTTTGGTTATTTTCTAATTTTTCCTTTAACATCAACATGATAGGATATAAATGAATTTTGAATTATGATCTCCAGTAGCATCTTAGTTGATTTTGAGTATGATGTTTAATGGTAGCTTAGTTAACTTTAGGTTATGATTTTTAATGAAATCCTAGTTATGAATTTGAGTTATGATTTCTAATTAGCATCAATCAAGAGTTTGTAGGTTTGCACATAGTATTTTCATTGTCATCTTATTTATGAATTTGAATTAGGATTTCTGATTAAGAGCTAATTATGAGTTTATATCTTTGCTTGAGTTAGTGATTTTGAACATAGTCTTTTCCAACAGTTGTGTGATAGAGTGAATGATTGATGTTGAATCCCTTCTGCACAATGTTGAAAGATTATATGGATCCCAAGAACATCTAGTGTTACTTTTATGATGGAAAAACTTTCTATAGACTGTCTTATCCATACTTAACATTTCTTTGTAGAAATTAACATTGATTTAATTCCACTTGAATTGTCATTAGTAGTTAGATGCCATCGTGATGTCATCCGCCACCGAAGACACAATCATCACATTTGAATAATGTCACAACACTCTTGCTTTTAGTTAAGGAGATTACTGTTTACTCTTTGCAAGATAGAAATAGTTGTGAGTTTTTTTAAGAATAGAGTTCACTTGTGAAGATAGTTTTGATAGATTAATTACTTACTTGCTTACTTTCTTGTTCATTTAGAGGTAGATAGATCAAATAATTCAGAAATAGATTACTTGTTGTTTGCTTATTCAGAGAGAGATTGAATAGATTAAATAACTTTGAAATAGATTACTTGTTATTTTCTTATTTAGAGATAGATTAAACAATCCATAGTCCTAGATTGTTCAAGGCTACTTAGGTCAAATAATTCATAGTTCTAGAATTGCTTGAAGCTCATTAATTGAAGGTTTATTTACATAGAATTTGCTGTTTAAATAGATTTTAAAAGTCATCTCTTTAAAAAGTAGAATTGTAAATTACAAAGAGTGTTGATCCCTAGGGTAAACTATCTCCTTAGCTAGACAATATTTCTATTAGCTTTTCTTTCTGCCTTGGCTCATATTGTTCCACAACTCTAAATTTACTTACCCTGGGTTGACAATTTAATTGAGGGAATTAGTACATATAGAATACCCATCAATACCATATGCCCCTTGATGTGTGAGGTTAGGAGCATACATATACCCGAAATACATCAATGTGTCTTTTGCTGAGAGTGCGATTGTAAGGAAGAGTGAAGAGAGGAACTGCAAGAGTGATCCACTGGAGGGAGAGGGAAAACTGTGGGAACCAAACCTTTCTCTAGGAAGAAAAAATAAAATCTGTATACAAACGAGGTGGGCATGCCCCATGCTCCTGTCATGAAACAAAAATGTGGGACTGTGACTAAAGATGTATGGTGATGTAGATAAATGCAGTGCCCTTGGGGGTGGTTGATAATGAAATATGACAGTTTTGAATGGTGAACTTGCTCTGAAATGAGTAAAGGATGATGTTAAGAAGTGTCGATGACTCGTAGGCATTGACAACGTAACAAATTAAGAGGTCTTCGACTGGTATGGAAAGATGTAATGATCGCATAGTAAGACCCACCTTAACATGAGAGTTTTCTGAAGTCAAATGTTATGGGGGTCAACAGAAGCACAAAGCAATTATGATTCTCTCCATGTCATCCGAGACTCCTCATTGAAAAGGTAATGAGAGTCAATATAATGCCACCCTTCTGGAAACTGTACTGAGGTCAACAGGAAGGGAGACACGACGCCAAGAAGAAAAGGGATTATTGAAATCCACTGAGTAATAGATGATTTCAAGTATTGATGGGTAACATGGATGAAGGAAAGACGCTATGGGACTCAAGACTGCCCTTGGTTGGGGTGTTGAGGGATGATTGGAAACAACCGTAAAAATGGATCTAGTGTCAGCGGGATGACTAGATGTGGGGTTAAACTGTGTCAGAGGATAACAAAGTGGGAAAACTCAGAGATTGTGGGTACATGGATTTGGGATACTCAGGGTTTGTTAACGATGTTGATATGAAAAAAGGGTGGATTCCCCAACCAAGGGAAACATGGGTTGATCTGCCAGGTAAAAGAAGGCCATCGAGGATGACGAAGAGAAGCTATGTATATGCTGTAAACAAGGGCTTTATACAATTACCAAAGAAATAAAGAATAATTTGGGTTGAGTATACAGATATAGAAACGGGTGCGCCAGTGAAAGATGGCTTTCCCTGTTAGAACACAAGTTTGTGAAAGAGAATTGGGGGAGGGTGGGGGCCCCATGAGTGGGTTTCTGTATTAGGTAAATGGATGGAGGACAATATTTAGATGGGAAAATTGATGGTGGATGAGATGGAGGGATAATGGAACTGTGGGGGTGCAGTCAATAGAACCAAGTGTAGGATGATATGACCCCGGGGGTCCATTGAGAATGTTAGCAATATGATAAGAAGAAGAATGGGGTTCATTCTCAGAAGTGAAAATACTATCGGGACTCCCAATCCTAGGGGGTGAAATCATCATGAGTGTCAAGTTGCCAAGGGGAACTATGAATGGGACAACTCAAGTGGGGGAGAGTGCTATTAGTTGACAGTACCAAAATGTGGCAGAGGTAAAGATACTGCAGAGCCATATGTAGGGACCCTAAAGGAAAATGTCATAGGGTGTGACTAGGATATGCAATTGTTTAAAGAGGGAGTAATTGCATGCGAGTGTCAAACATATACCCGAAGGGGCTGTAAGATTGATGAATAAGTACTCACACATAAAAAAACCAAATACCCGACATGAACAATATCTGATGATAAAGATCATATAACAACTATTTTATAAAACTAAAAGTGAGCATGCGTACCTGAACGTGGCGTGAGAAAAATGCTCCTCCGGGGAAATGTGCAGATGATAACCTGGGGAATGTGAATGTGTAGATGGCTGGATCAAGATCTCGTGGTTGAGAATGAATCGAAAAACAGAGGCTCTAGGCTCATGTAACAAAATGTGGAATTTGGGAAAACGACCTATATATGGATGGTGGGCCCATAATGCCACCTCATTTTCACCGACACTATTGTTGATTTGGAGAGAGCATTGTGAGGTGTTTTGGATATTTACGGGAGCATGGGGCTACCGATATGGGAGTTGCAAGTGACAAGTTAGTAACCTTATCATCTTGTACTTTTTGAACTTGGGGGAGGGTAGCTAGGAACTTTACAAAAGGCTATACAAGGGGTTTTTAAGGATAGGTACCCACTAGTGCATGGTAAAAGGGGGCATACTTGAGCATGTGTGCACGAGTAGAACTTAGTTTCCCATACATTATGTGCGGGCCCCCAAAAATGTGTGCATTCATGAATGCACGGTTGTGATGGGAAACCCCACACATAATGTGTGGCTGTGTAGGTAACAACCGCGCATATGGGTGCGTGGGGTAACTAGACAGGCGTGCATTGGATGCGAATCTGTTTTATGGAAAACTATGCACCCATGCATGGATATGGGTGCAATAGCTGCACATTAGTGCACAACTATTTGAAGAACAATCGTGCATAGATGTGCAACTGTATGGGGGAAATCCGCACACTGTGTGCAGGCTAAGGGGTGTATGACTTTGTGATGTTTATGATTTTGGATGTATTATGTGGCTGATCAGGTGTTTCTGGGTGAATGTAGGTGAGCAATAGAGTTGGGGACGATGTGGGTCCATTGGCTAGAGCAGGACTGGGATTGATTGAGAGAGGCTATGAGTGAGAAGCCAATAGTACACAGACACTTGGAAGCCTGTGGGTTGATAAATTTTTTCGACTATCGTTTGATACGGTCGCAGGAGTTTTTACTCCAATTTTTGATTCAGATGTGGAGCATTGACCTGTAGTGATTTTTGGTACAGGGGAAGTAGTTGAAGTTCTCTACAATAAAGGAAGTATATTTTTTGACATGACTCCCATTTCATGGTAGGGCACTGGCCGTTGATCCCCGTATTCCAGGGGAGGACAGGGTAGAGACCATCGTGACACGACATTTCTCTGGGAAGAACCCTATTTTGGGGTTTATAGTGTGGATTGAGGCTCTGGATGACTTGCTGACTGAGTGCATAGATGCCATGCTAGTGAGGATCTATGGATCCCTGGGCACTTAATGGCTCATAGGTGGGAAAATGAGAGTTGTGGAGGAGGTATTGGATGGAGACTTGTTTGCATGGGGTGTGTTGATGCACACCCGAATGGTATCCCACTTGAAACGATATTGTCGTGTCGATTCTGGTGACTTTGCCTTCAGGTCAATTTTGGTGGCGGTTCTTGGAGAGGGTGCCTCTATTGCACCCTCATATTCTATTGGCATCAACGTCATGACGAGAGCCTTTTTTGATGTGGTGGGTGCATGTTTTGGCTCATCATGGAGGAGGGGAGGGTGGCGATTATTTTATGACCATAGTTGCTTGAGTGTGGTGGAAGATGCCACAAGTGATTCTACAGTATCCATATGCTGGTATGGACTATAGAAAAGATCCCGACATGGTACTACCTCTTGGGGAGGACTGGGACCATAGAGGTATGTGTGTTATCTGTCTTTTTGATTTTGGTAGATAGCGTTGATCAGACATGTATATTGATGCTGACACTGTATCTGTGTCGTGTTGCAGATGTTGAATCCTAGGGTCAAGAGGCAGAGGTATTATGGGAGCTAGCTTGATGGAAGATGACTCGAAAGGAGCCCACAAATTTGAGGGATGGGAAGAGGCGCCGACGAGATGATTCTAGTGCAGGAACATTGAGAGAGCCATAGGAGGATGCAGTGACAATTTTAAAGGACCTGCGTCGATGGTTTGAGTGGGTCCTCTAGGGGGTTTTGGAGGGCGTATGGGCCCACATCCAGGATGACGAGGTCCTTTACCAGTGCATAGGAGTGCCAACAGAGTGGTGGGAATTGATCCGTAGGGAAACGATGGTGGGGGCAGCTATGAGGGGTTGGATGCCCCCTGGAGCAAGAGTGCCCCGAGTTTGTGGGTTACCTATGACTGACAAAGGACCCGGGGGGGAGCTCTAAGGGCACTATGAGTGCCGAGATGAGATGTACGGGTTTGGGGCCCTGATTTTGTATAGGGTATTTGATACCTAATTTTGTACTCATAGGGATGATGAGACTAATGAGCCTACAGACAGATGTATATATATTTTTTGTAAAACATTGATGACCTTTATGATATATATGGTGGATATATTGGTGATCATGCTTGTCTTTATGTTTTTTGTTTATGATTTGTGATGTCTATTGCTATATTTTGACAAATGTATCATGCTGTGTATATGATGTTTTTAATGTGATAAATGCCAATTTAATACTAGGTTATCCATGTGATCTGATACTTGATTGAGGTTTCTTGGAATATGTGTAAATGTGATGGAATCAAAGTTGCGAGATATGAGTCTAACTTGCAGGTGTTTTCGGAAGAGGCAAGGATCGTGAACATGATACACATTGTTGAGATGCAGGATGACAAGCTAGGAATCTAATAGAATGCTAAGGTGAGGAATGTGGTGGTGACTTGCCTTGGCGAGGAGACCAATGATGACATCATATTTGGCTTGGTTGTTAGTGGCCTAGCCTAACCATATGACACTGGAATGGAGTAGTATATGTGAAAGGGTATATAGGGCCCAAGCGGCTGAAGCGAGATTCTAGGTCCAACAACTGGCACCATTAGCGTAACCAATGTGGTAGGGTGATGGATGAAGCATCTGTCAATAACACGGGTGATATATCCAGACATGCAGAGTGGTGGAAGTAAAGAAGACTAAAAAATCTACAAATGTGTACAAAGAGAAACCTAAGGTAGGGGGGCTATGCTTAGGCATAAAAATTCTTCAAGTACAACCTATTGATGGGTTCTTTGAGAGGGAAGCCTTATTGAGAGGCCAAGATGTAGGCGCCTTTAGTGAGGCAATGTTGGATGATGAAGGGGCCATGCCATAATGACTCAAATTTCCAATGGCCAAGAGTGTCGTGGGTGATATCATGGGCTAACATGAGATCACCTTTGTTGAATGAGAGAAGATTGACATGGTAGTCGAAGGTGGATTTAGACCATTTTTTATCTACCTCGTTGTGTTGTAATGAAGATAGACGGTCTTCATCAAGTGATTCTAAGGTCAACATGCGTTGTTCCATCGGAGCAGTGTCAG
>ML791479.1:22990-56982 GCA_009831015.1 Picea engelmannii
GTTGAATGAGAGAAGATTGACATGGTAGTCGAAGGTGGATTTAGACCATTTTTTATCTACCTCGTTGTGTTGTAATGAAGATAGACGGTCTTCATCAAGTGATTCTAAGGTCAACATGCGTTGTTCCATCGGAGCAGTGTCAGGTAAGAGCTCTATGGCAGTGCATAATCTGGGGATTTCTCATTCGATAGGGAGGGTGGATTCGATGTAATGTTCCCAAGCCATTATGCCAAGATCATAATGGTTTTGGTGTCTTTTTAAAACTTTTGTTGAGTGAGGTATTTTGTCAAACACTTCACCGATCTACTTGTTTAGATGTGTTTACTGGCTGAATGGCCTCTTGATTTCGGCCTTAGGGTTTTAATGATGTGTTTATATGTGTGTTGCAGAAAATAACAAGAAGATACAACCATGGAACATACCTCAACCATATGCAATATGATAGACAAGCCAAAACATCTCAAAACTTCTTTTATTCATAAAATAGAGGAACCTGCTACAATGAAGATGCCGATCTGGAATGCTCAACAGATGGCTAAGAAGATAGACAATAGAAGCTGCTACAAAAATCTCCCGAAAATACAAAATAAGCCTCCAAAGGTTGGATAATATATGAAGACCAATGCCAAGTAGATTTGGGCCGTATGAAGTGCCAAACCCCCTCTGGAAGATGCCACATCCTGCTAGAATGCTGAAGCTCCTCAACAATTCGGCCCTGGTGCCAAAGATGTCCAATGACCTCAAGAAAGATGCCAAACAGTAGATCAGGTGAGGGCAAGAACAACCCAGGTGCCTGAATCTCCAATATCCCTCTCAAACCCTATGGATTTGAACCTCCTCCAATGTATGGTGCGCCATCCTGGATGGATGAAACCCTAATAATTCAGTGTCTCTCCTAGAGACCTCCAATGGCTCCACAAATCAACTAGAATGATAGATTGGGACGCTACAATGAAAACCTAGGTGCTCAAATAATCAAAGGACCTACTAGACCCTTGGATCTAGCCACCCTCCAAGAAATGGTGTGCCCTCCTCTTAGGAAATAGTCCCACTCTCAATACAAATCAATCCTCCACTGAAAGACTTCGAAAAACCATCAAGAATGATGCCAAGATACCTGCAAGGAAAACCCAATACCTGGAATTCCCAAAATCACTTCTCCTTACCTAGGACGAAACCTCTCTTAATGGATGGTGCACCCTTCTTGCTGGAAACCCTAACTGGTGCACCCTCTTTCTCTTTGCCTCTGCAACTGATGTAGAATCCTCTTGCAATTGAGTAGATATAGAACTAGAATGGTGTGGGAGCATATTGCATCTCCGAGACCAAGCTTGGGACAATCTAGGTGGAATCTTTCACCACCGAATCATCCTCTAGGGTTTGTTAAGTCAAAACCCTCAAAACCCCCAATGCTGGGCTCACTAGCTAAAAGCTAGATATCAAAATTAGATCATACATGAATGAATGAGTAGAGGCCATTGCCTTTCCTTTATGATTTTTTCTCACCTTGTCCCTCCAAAGTGACTTTCATTTTATTAATATTTAATTAATTAATTAACCTTTTTACCTTTAAAAATCACCTTATCTCTCCTTGTGGCTTCCCTGGCCACTGAAAGTCACTTCTCAACATCCCATCATGTAGTGTTGCTTCTCCCAATTCCAATGAGCTATTACACTGAGATTTTCATCCAAGTAATGTGCCCAAAATTACCTCTTTAGTGAATTCAATTAACTTATAGCTCAAAATAGTCAAAATCATGGAAATCATCGGAATGCAATGGAACCAAATCTAACCTGTGCGGAATGGCTCATAATGATGGAATATGATGAGAAATTCAAGCTGGACCCCACAATGCCTCTCAATAACTCCTGCACTCACTATAACATCCATCTGGGTACTCTGGTCATCATAAACCTCTGCACTGTGATGATGTCCCAAAGTGGGGCCATTACAGTCCTCCCTGCTAGAAAATTGCTTGTCCTCAAGCAATAATCGAATCCCCTCAAGTATAATACCCGGATCCCATGTCCACCTGTGGGATACACAATAGAACCCCTCCAAAGATGAACAATCACACATGCTACCCCCTGGGTCCCATATCAAGTCATGAACTACTAGCTCCTGGGACGCATAATCCTGAAATACATCAACTCCAAAAGTATCATGCGTATGACACATGGCCTCATCTCGGAACGAATCCATCCTCCAAGTCTCTACCAATATCCATACAACCTCCATCCATTGCTCATGATGATGCATGAACAAGGTGCTGCAAGACCTCCGTGAGACACCCACAAGCGATGCGCTCCTCTGAATACTGAAGCTCAATGGAAAGTTAGAATAAATTTCCCCTGCAATGGCACACTCTCCTCTGTCAGTTAGTGAAATGCTCAATCTTGCAATCCTTGGGTCCCATGCTAACCTATGTCGAAGATCACCCTGCTGGCCCTGTACTACTCTGACCATGACTGTCTGCCCCCTGCATACATCCTGAATCCTCCTCTCCTAGGTCCTCCAGCTGAAATACCTGTGACCATTGGACCTATTGTCCCAAAACTATATCAGTGAAGATACCTCTGTAGAAGAAGTACCTGTCCAAAAATATCCATGCCCTATGATGATCAAGTGAAAGAAAAGGTCTCGCCCCATAGGACAAGTACCTATAGGCCCACTCCAAACCAAACCAAGGTGGAGTGTGTGGCTCTCTAGTGAAACCTGGGTCAACATGAACATCCTGCTAACAAAACGGACTACCGGATCCCATGGAAAACTTAGAATATTGTCACTTCCAATCCCCTCTAACTGCTCCTATGTGAGACTGATCACTGTCAGAAACCCTCTGTGCTCATCTGCTATCCCCTGGACCATGATGCTCTCTATCACACACCAAGTCTCAAATGACTACCTATGACGATCCATATCTATCCGGTTGGATGCCGTAAAGATACTCATGTCAGGTGGCCTTGGCCTACAGACTCCCCATGCCCTCTACCATTGTCTATCTCTCCTCATGTTGCTATCCCTGATAAAAGTTTCAGAAAAAGGTAACATAGACATCAGTAGCTGACTGTAGGGATGAAAAAAAACACCTACCTCGGTCAATCCCTAGGACTCGACCAAGATCACGTCGACCTATACCCCCGATAACTGCTCGCATGTAGCCCTCACTAAACCCCAATCATCAGGTACAAATAGAAGTAACTCCCCTAACTGCTGGTAAACCATGCTCCATCTCCTATCACCCATACAACTGCTGAAATGGTGAAGGTGATATCTCATAACCATATGCTGCTGCAAAGGAGTAGCCTCTGCATGCTCCCCTAAGTGTGTCTCCTTCCTGCAAGGCAATATGCCCCTATGAATCCCACCATACACCTCGACAAGTACCTGTGAACTATCACTAATCACTGTATGCTCCGACATACTCATGTCGTCTCCCGTAAACTCATGCTGCATCATAGATCCTGGGCATACTGCTGGATCAACCTCTACATGGAGGTCAACTGCTCTTGGAACACAAATGGAAGCGTCCTCCATCAACTGGAGCTCCTCTGCTAGATCACCAACGTCCTCTATTAACGTGACTGACTGATACATCTGAGTGTCCACTAAGAAAGATGAAGTGGATCTCTAACGAATCTCCTCAAGAGACTCATCTGACCTAGACTCTGATTCTTGAAGGTTTGTCTGTGTGCCTCTCAAGAATCTTCGAGTGCTCTCCAACTCTTGAGTAAGTCTGTCTACCTCCATCTCCTTCTCTCTCAGAGCCTCATGATACATCTCAACAATCCTCAATAGGTAGTCCCTGTCAGTCAATAACCGCTGGTAGTCGGTCCTCATCATTGATACTCTCCCCCTGAGAGTATGAAAGTCATCCATGGCAATCCTCTCATTTGAACTACCATGTGCTAATGATGCTCTCCAGTAGTAATCTTCCATCACTACATGCAGGTCATCAATACGTCTAGTGGCTTCCATGATCATAGCCTCACTAGCTCTCAACTGTGCTACTAAGTGGTGTAACCCCTAATCACAGTCATGCGGGGTGCCACCTCATATCCCTCACTGCTAGTGTCAACTCTGGAATCCCCAAAAACACCCTCTGCATAAGATAACGTGCTAGATTGACCACTATCTACTGTGCTACTGGGTACTCCTAGATGCCACTGCACCCCATCACCAGATGCCATCTCCCCATGGATCACATTGTATCCTGTATGGGCAGCCGTATCCTCCTGTGCACTCAACCTGCTACTATCATATGCACCTGGATCCCATGTAGATGTATCCAGACACGTGCCATGGTCGTCCTGACCAATAAAGAGTGCATCCTCATCAATGCAGGCTGATCCTAGAAGTGAGTATCCCATCAACCTGTTAGCATCCACAATCTGCTCAACTAATGGAGTCTTCAAAAGATGTGACTCAATCTCCTCATGCTGATCTTTAAGTGTAGGATCAACTACTTGCACGTCCTGTGTCTCCTCTTGGATCTGTGGATCTACATGTCTATGGTGTGCATCCCTCACACAAGGCTCCTCAATCATATCTGACATGCCACTAATATCCTCTTGTGACATGGCTATCATGGATGTCTAAAAAGACGACAGATGTGTCACGACCACCATAGGAGGCCGGTCATCTGTAGGTACTAACATGTGTGAGTCCTCACTAGTGCCACCACTCTGGTGGGGTGTAAGGTCATCAACACCATGTGATATGTCTGCTAAAGTACTGGTGCTATCATCCTGTCCACCTGACTGTCTATCTACTATACAAGGGTCACTATCCTCCTCAAGCGTGCTAAAATCATCATCCTCTGTGCAAGAGTCACTATCACTAGTCCTTGTGCAAGAGTCACTCTCATCATCAGACAGCTTCAGATAAGCATCAATCGATCCATCCTCACATGCCTCATCATCATTGTCATAGTGCACCTCAATAATATTCTCCTTACCCTTACCCCTACACCTATGATCTGGTTCCCAAGGCACCTTGCAACTATAACAAAGCTGCGTGCTCCTAATGGGTGTGGGGTTTCTCTATGCCTCCCTCCATCTAGCTGTTGTGGCCATGTATTCCTTTGCTTGTTTGACCTGGAATGCAATCTCATCTGTGCTCCACCTAGGATATTTCAAGGATAAATACTCTTGGAAGGTTATTAGGGCCCTAGTTTCCTCTCTAAGGTCGTAGTAGTATTCCCATATACTACGTACAGTCTCTCTAGAAAAATCCACAATATCCATCTCCTCTTATGGAAGACCCCTCTATGGCTCTACATGCATGTGCTAATTCCCACGGCTGGTAGGAATCTAAGCTCCGATACCACTGTAATGTTCCCAAGCCATTATGCCAGGATCATCACGGTTTTGGTGTCTTTTTAAAACTTTTGTTGAGTGAGGTATTTTGTCAAACACTTCATTGACGTACTTGTTTAGATGTGTTTACTGGCTGAATGGCCTCTTGATTTCAGCCTTAAGGGTTTTACTGATGTGTTTATATGTGTGTTGCAGAAAATAACAAGAAGATAACACCATGGAACATACCTCAACCATATGCAATATGATAGACAAGCCAAAACATCTCAAAACTGCTTTTATTCATAAAATAGAGGAACCTGCTACAATGAAGATGCCAATCTGGAATGCTCAATAGATGGCTAAGAAGATAGGCAATAGAAGCTGCTACAAAAAGGTCCCGACAATACAAAATAAGCCTCCAAAGGCCGCATAAGAGATGAAGACCAATGCCAAGTAGATATGGGCCGTATGAACTGCCAAACCCCCACTGGAAGATGCCACGTCCTGCTAGAATGCTGAAGCTCCTCAACAATTCAGCCCTGGTGCCAAAGATGTCTAATCACCTCAAGCAAGATGCCAAACAATAGATCAGGTGAGGGAAAGAACAACCCAGGTTCCCGAATCTCCAAGATCCCTCTCAAACCCTATGGATCTGAACCTCCTCCAATGTATGGTGTGCCCTCTTGGATGGATGAAACCCTAATAATTTGGCCTCTCTCCCAGATACCTCCAATGGCTCCACAAATTGGCTAGAATGATAGATTGGGATGCTGCAATGAAAACCCAAGTGCTCAAATCATCAAAGGACCTACTAGACCCTTGGATCTAGCCACCCTCCAAGAAATGGTGCGCCCTCCTATTGGGAAATCGTCCCACTCTCAATACAAATCAATCCTCCACTGAAAGACTCTGAAAAACCACCAAGAATGATGCCAAGACACCTGCAAAGAAAACCCAATACCTGGAATTCCCAAAATCACTTCTCCTCAGCTAGGGCGAAACCTCTCTCAATGGATGGTGCGCCCCTCTTGCTGGAAACCCTAACTGGTGCACCCTCTCTCTCTTTTCCCCTGCAACTGATGTAGAATTCTCCCGCAACTGAGTAGATCTAGAACTAGAATGGTGTGGGAGCATATTGAATATTCGAGACCAAGCTTGGGACAAGCTAGGTGGAATATTTCACCACCGAATCGTCCTCTAGGGTTTGTTAAGTCAAAACCCTCAAAACCCCCAATGCTGGGCTCACTAGCTAAAATCCAGATATCAAAATAAGATCATACATGAATGAATGAGTAGAGGCCCTTGCCTTTCCTTTATACCTTTTTCTCACCTTGTCCCTCCAAAGTGACTTTCATTTTATTATTAATTAACTAATTAATTAAATCACTTTAATTAATTAATTAACCTTTTTACCTCTAAAAATTGCCTTATCTCTCCTTGTGGCTTCCCTGGCCACTAAAAGTCACTTCTTAGCATCCCATCATGTAGTGTTTCTTCTCCCGATTCCAATGAGCTATTACATTGAGAGGTTCCTCCAAGTAATGTGCCCAAAATGACCTCTTCAATGAATTCAATTAGCTTATAGCTCAAAATAGTCAAAATAATGGAAATCGTCAGAATGCAACGGAACCAAAGCCAAATCATAAACCTCTGCACTGTGATGATGTCCCAAAGTGGGGACATTACATTTGATCCCATGGACGAGGTGGAATGGTGTAAAAATTGTGGCAGTTTTGACTTCCACGCGATAAGCCCATAAAGTGAAAAACAACATATGATTCCAGTTGGTATTATGTTTGTTGACAGTGCGTTGTAGCATGGTTTTGAGGAATTTATTGACAACCTCGACCTTTCCATTGGACCGAAGGTAGTATGGGGAGGGAAAATCATGGGTGAAGCCTAATTTTGAGGAGAGTTATGCAAATATGTCATTCTCAAAATATTTACCATGATCAGAAACTAAGTGTTGTGGGACTCCGAACCAGGTAATGACATGGTTGAAGAAAAAATGCGTTGTAATGTGAGCAGTGTTGTTAAATGTGGGCATGGCTTCGGCCCATTTGGTAAAATAATCTACTTCCATGACAATGTAATTGTGTCCATTACTAGATGGAGGATGACAAGGCATGAAATCTATGCCCCATTTACAAAAGGGGCCAACTGTGATGAATGGGTGTAGAAGAGATAGTGGAACTCATGCTTTGTTTGCATAAAGATGGAATTTATCTCATCGCTTGATAGCATGGATGCATGAAACAAAGTGGGCTAGAAGTATCCTTCTCAAATGATTTTTTAGGTGGTGGACATACTCGAGAGGTGACCACTGCAAGTGCCGCTGTGGCAATCAATCAAGAATCAGTCGGATTCATCGATGGTAAGACATCACCGAAGGATGGTATCGACCCCTCGTCGGTAAGGAATGTCTTCGATGAGGAGGTATTGAGGAGCCTGATGGTGAATGCGTTGACAGTCCTCTCGAGAAATATGAGACCTGAAATTTTGGGTATGAAGGTAGATGAGAAGGTCGACATACTAGGGGTCGTCGAAGGGGATGAAGAAGAGGTGTTCATCAGGGAAATTCTCGTTGATGGGAGAATATTTGGCGTCAGAGGGAAAAGACGTAATGAGTTCGTCTAGGACAAGAGATTTATTGATTTTTGGAGTAGAGAAATCTAGATTGTATTCTTGAAGGATAACGATCCATCAGACAAATTTGTTGTTGACTTGCCATCGAATGAGAAAGTACTACATGGGGTTAAAATCTTCTACGACCTTGGTAGTTTGAAGTAGAATGTAATGCCACAGTTTTTGGACTACGAGGACAATTTCTAACGTGCGTTTTTCATCATGATTACACTTTAAGGGTGATCTTGAAAGGTTTTTACTAATGTAGTAAATCACATGTTCACGCCCATCATCCCCTAATTGGATGAGGACTCCTACAACTGAAACAACAAAAGATGATAAGTAGAGGATGTAATTGTGATCATAGTCTGGGGGACTAATCAAAGGGGCATTGGATAGGGAGAATTTTAAATCATCAAAAGCTGTTTGAGCATGTTCATCCCATCAAAATGGGATGTCATGGCGCAGTAAGCGGAGAAAACTATGTGCGCGAGTGGCATAATCTGGGACAAAGCGATGTAAAAATTTGGCTTTTCCTCGTAGGCTCTGCAGTTGGTGTAAATTCTTAGGTGTTGGAATTTATGTGATAGCTTGGAACTTGATGGGGTCCATAGTAATGCCATGATGGGAGACAATGAACCCAAGGAGGCGCCCGACATTAATGCATAAGACACACTTGAGGGGGTTCAAGCAGATATTATATTGGCAACATCATTAAAAAATGATGCGTAATTCGTCTAAATGCTAGGTTCACTTTTTAGATCGAGCAATGAGGTCATCCAAGTAAGCGAGAATGATGCAGGTAGGATCATTAAAGACATAGGTCATGGCCCGTTGGAAAGTAGCACCGACATTTTTGAGTCCAAAGGGTAGGATGCGATAAGCCAAGGTACCCCAAGGGGTTGCAAAATCGGTTTTGTACTGATCTGTGAGGTGGATTTTAATTTGATTGTATCCGAAGAACCCATTCATTAAAGATAGTACCTCGTGGCCGACACAATCATTGATTATTTGGTCGATGAAAGGGGTTGGGAAGTTGTCTTTGGGACAAGCGTGGTTGAGGTTGCAAATGTCTGTGCAAACATGAATATTTACCTGTTTTTGTTAACAGGGATAGGGTTGGAGACCCAAGAAGTGTACACAATGGGGTAAATGAACTCAACAATGCTTAATTTGTCAATTTTAGCTTTGATAGCCACAAATTTGGATGGGTGTAGGGGGTGTTTCTTTTGGCGAACATGGGCGATATCTGACCATGTGTCGATTCGATGTTCACCTATAAAAGGATCAAGGCCAGACATCTCCGTATATGACCAGGAAAAAATATCCCGGTATTCCTGAAAGAGATATTTGTAAGCAATGATTTCTTCAGGGGAGCATTCAACCCCAGTGGTGATCTCTTCTATGATGCCTGGTTTAATGTAAATGTCAATTTTGACTGTGGGGGAGATGTTGGCCATGTTTCCTTCTTCAAAAGCATTGAGGGCAGGGATAGGGTTTTTGAACCAGTCAATATTCCCCAGAGGAATGAAATCCTTGGTTTTGATTGCGCACAGGGAGGCTTGATCAAGAGGGTGAAAGACCTCTTGTGAGAGAAAAAGTGATCGATGATGGCGCACATTCCATGGAAAATCAGGGGTAGTCAGTTCCTCTAAGATATCTTCATCGCAGTGGAAAATGCAAGAATACATAGGATCCTGGTAGATGGTAGGGGGAACCATCATTGAAGAAGTGTCATTGGTCTCAAGGGATGAGGATGTAGAAGGGATATCATGTACAGGGTGCGATGGCCCACTAGACATAAACCAAATTTCAAGACAATGTGGATGAAATCTCATTTGTTCGAGGACTGACGACGGAATATAATGAATATCAGTAATGTGAGCCTCAATAGGCAGAGCCTGAGAGGGCACAGGAAGAAATGTGTGGTGTACTGCGGATAATGTTTGGTGGAATTGAGGTAGAGATGGGAAATGATGAGTGCAATGACTATATTATGAGCATATGGCACACATAAAATTGGTTCGTAACCCTTTCTTGAGTGTGGTTGAGGACTCCTTAATAACGGTGGATGTACTTGGTCGAGTGGAAAGAAATGGGGTTGCGTAACTCAGGAAGAGTAGGAAATCTATTAGTGGGGTGTCCTTCTCTTTTGCATAGTGCGCAAGGAGGTTGAGCTCGGGGAGGGAGTGGAGCTATGGGCTTGTTCTTCCTTTTTCTTCCCCTGGTGGTGGTGGTGTTGCCGCTAGTTGAGGGTGGGGGCGGTGTGGTAGGATCTTGTACTGGGATATGCATCGGTAATCCCTTTGTCTGAGGAGGGAGAGATGGTGTAGGAACCATAGAGGGTGGGTGGAGATACCATACAGGGATGGAAAGAACTATGTTGAGAAGGGTGAGGGTAGCAACTACCTGGAATGCTTGGAATCCAGGTGGGGGGTAGAAAAAATGGATTTGGGTAATGGCTTGGGGGACTTTCTCCCACACTGGTATTTTCCCTGGGAGGGGGGAATATATGGGACAAGTGGTGCAGTGGTGTTTTTAGGGAATTCCTCAGGTAGTGGTTCTCTGATTGGTGGAACTTCGATGTGGGGAGGGGACTTAGTGAGAGGAGTATTGTCTTCAATATTTGTTCCGTTAGAGGAAACTACACATACCTGTGCTGAAATAGAAGGGTTTAGGAGAGGTGGTGCTCCATGATAAGTCCCTAACAAGGATGAGTTATTTAATATTCCAGGACCAATGTCGATGATTGAAAAAAAATATGAGCTAGTGTAGACAAAGGGGATGATGTTATCAATGTTGGCGAAATGATATCGTAATGTGTAAGTTGGTCGATGGTGACGATTTTCTTGTTATGGGGGAACATTATCGTAAGAAACACATAAGATGATACCACTTTGATAGAATACATGTAACTATGCCCGAACAATATATTGTAATCAAGCGGGGCGTCGATAACTTCAATTTCAATCAAGATGATTTTCCCCCCAAGTTCGACAGGGACATTTTCAAAGATCCCTTCAGGGGATGATGGTCGACCATCATAAGCTCTTAGGGTGATGGCATATGGTACTAGCTTAGGGTAGCCGATTTTCTTCCATACTAATTTGGACATGATGCATGTGGCTGTACCTTCATCGATCATACACTGATGAACTGTGATGTTCTGGATATTAACTAGTATTTGAAAAGCTACCAGAATGGGGAGGCATTATTCTCCCCTATCTAAATCAAAGGTGATTAGTCGAGTATCAATAGGGTCGATTGCCCCCAAGGTGGAAAACAAGGATTTGCATTGTGATGGACAGGTTTGGAGGACCTCCAACACAAACATGGTTCCAGGATACTATACTAAGTCACCGACCAAGATGTAGTTATGGGATTCCCTATCATGAGAGTTATGTACATTCGATCGTAGAGGTATGCAGGGTATACGAGGATTTGGTTCAGTATTAGGGCATGGGATCATCGATCGTTGTCCGATTGTAGCGGGATTTATTTCGGAGGTGGTTGGGATAGAATCAGGAGGGCTTATGTATTGATGGCTATGTGTTTGCAGAAGAATCTCTTCATCACTGGTATGGAGGATATTGCGATCGGTTGGATTTTCGGGTTGATTGGGACTTGGGTTTTGATATTTCCCCATTAATGGTGGGGTAGAGTTGATATCTTATTGGGTATTCATCACACCTTGGTGTGGAATAGGGTTTTTCAAAACAATCGGAGGTGGTGCTTGCAAATAATGTTGTGGGGCTGGTTGAGGGGTAGGTGGTGTCGGAGGGTGTTGAGCATTCATGGAGTGTTTCATCCATTTGTAATCGGAAATTTGGGGGAAATGGTGAGTACAATGTCTATAATCACCACATAGAGTGCAAGGGAAATTAGTTATGAGGTTATTGTTATTCCCTTGTCATGGTTGATTTCTATTGTTTCCCCCTTGGGGGTTTTGGTTTCCTTGATTCTGGTTGCCCCCAGTGGGACAGTTTTGTTGGGGGTTATTTCCTCCAGGCCCCAGGTTGTTATTGTTTCGATTTTTTCCTTTATTCTTGGCATTATTCAGCTGATGGGATGGATTTTCCATATTCAACTATTCAAAAGCATGAACTTGTTGAATGGGAGAGGGATGAACAAAGTTAACACCAACATGTGGTTGTCTTGGTAGAGGAGCGACCGACTGGGGAGAACCAGGAAATGGAAAAAACAGATTGTTTTGTGGAGACAATCCATATGGCGTATAGGAAGTTGAAGTACTTCCACTACTATTGGGGTTATATATGGGGGTTGTGGGTGGACTCGTACTTGATTGAGAGACTAGATGCATCTCGGGTATCGGTGTGGGTCCCCCCAACGGTTGAGGGGGGACAACATGATATGACTGTTGGCGAGTGGGAGGAGGGTAATAAGATGTCCCTCCATATGGTTGAGGATGCTGATTTGAACCATAGATAGGTGATGGGTGGCTGTAAGGGTTGAGGTGTGTCATAGAACCAATCAACCCATCCACAACATGGGACATCCCAGGTTTGTCCTGGAAAAATGGTATGCGTCTGGGTGCATCATGAAATAATGTGTACAAGTAACCTTATTGAGCATATATGAGGTCGAATTGATGGGCCTTTCTCATGGCTTCTTCTTCTCATTGAGGAAAAGTGCATGCTACATCTGTTGCAATCATAGGGACGAGCGATTTAAGAAACCAATCAAGACATTGTTCTTTGGTGGTTTCTTCTTTACAAAAAATGTGTTGCCGATGCTATTTATGGATGTGGTCGGTGATATGGATAGAAGTGGTTTGTTTGAACTCAGAGAGAAGTTCTAAGCCAGTGTCATGATGAACTGATAATTGGAAAAAGGATAAAAAGGCCTTGGCCAATGATTCAAAGCTTACATGGGACACTGATTTTTCGTCCACATACCATTTGGTTGATGAACTACTGAGGGTTATTTAAAATAATCTCAAGCAAATGGAGTCATCCATGATGCTGTTTGAAGAGAACCATAAGTGGAAGGTCATAACATGGTTGGTGGGGTCTTCCCCTGGTTTACCTTCAAAATTTGGAATGTTTGAAGGCACTTTGGTAGTCATATTGGGCCAAGTGGTATCATGTAAAGTGGGGTCATTCATGAGTTTGGTTAAATCAGGAATGTTGAGGGATGCCAAGTATGGTACAGGGGGATTTGGTAGAGAATTAGTTCTAGCCATTGTGTGTGTAGGTAGTGGACCTGTCCCTTAAGAGGGATTTGGTGGGTTTGTACTTCTCCATTGAGAAGAAGTTTGTCCCTTTCCTCCTTGTGAAGGAGAACCAATGGATGGATTGACTTGGTTATTTAACCCAAGAAAAGTGGAACCAAGTAGAGATGATCCCATAATAGTAGCACTCACTGGGGTGTGAGATGGGCGAGTCGGTGAGTTGGAAAGACTAGGGACTCCTCCTAGAATAGGAGGGAGGTTCTGCAAGCGTCTAGAATGATGAGGATTTTGTGGTTCCCCTATGGTTCCGACTACTAAAGTGAATGTGTGCAAATGGTGACAAGAGAAAAATAAATGAACAAGAGATTTTTATATTTTTGACCTTCACAAAATAGTATAACTCACAACTGCATGTAATCAAATGAACATCATACATAAATCAACTGTAAAATAAACAAGCATGTGGATAGGTGGATTTTGTCCGCATGGGGGAAAAACAAAAATAAATGCTCATGTCCGAAAAGACCTATCATCCTTCCTCTCAATTTAGCATTGGGCCTTCCAATAGCACTCGACAGTGGTGTCTGAATCCACTGGAAGAGGAACTAGTGAAGGTTGTAGTAGTTAGTTATAATGAAGAGTAGAGGGTGCATATCCTAAAAGAGCTGGCGATATTTCCCAATAGCTACACAAAATATGACCAAGGTGCGATTGCAGCCCACAACCACCACCTGGGTAGATATCCTATGGTTGGACACTAAGTACCTTGGTCAAAGTGAATCATTTAGATTTTCGACCTAAAAATAGGGTCACAGGCTGGATACCCTCACAAGATTTGGATGACTCGAGGATGGATGCGCAGAACAACCGTACCTTGGCCTTCGACCCTTCACGAGTATCTCATTTCCTTATGGTATAGGAACACTTGACTTAGAGGATTTGAAGGATCCTTATTCTCAACTTCTATTGTTTCAAAATGTGAGAACCTGATAACGGGGGGTTATTTGGATACGGATCTGAGATCTTTTCATCGAGTGACTTATAAATAATTACATTAAATGAGAATAAATTAAAGTGCACCATTAAATAAGGAAAAGCTCAATAATTAAGAGACATAAGCATCAAATCTGAACACAAAAACTTGATAATGGAGTTCATCCCTGGTGGACTGTCTCCGGGTCTTGCTCTCAAATGGGTAGGCCTTTTTATTAGATCAACAAAATAATTTGGCAAAATACATAAGTATACCTCATTCTGAAATAAAGTTGTAGAAGTTTTTCTCAGATCAGAAAAAAGACAACACCATTGAATTCGTGGTGTTGAATTACCCAAAAATTTCTGTCTCCACATTTCAATCTGACTCTGGCACTCCCAGGCCCAAGAGAAACTTTGTCTCGGTTTCTGTGCTCTGCAACCTGCAATAAATGCTAAGAAATACGTCTCGAAATCCATTTCGATTCGTACCCTGCACACCCTCTCCTTCAACACTGGGCGTATTCACTTTTTAAATAATAAAACTAGGGTTGTAAACAATGTAAGGCCGTTGGCCTAGTTGTTGCAGAGCATTTTTAAGGCGTGTATAGAGATGGAGGTCTCGGGGTCGAGCCCGTGGGCCTCCCCTTTTGGCTTGTCGGTTGTAACAATATATATATATGCATTTGGTTGTTCTCCCAGACTTAGTAATGGTTCTAGATATTGGTCAGGTGCCATATTTGGCAGGGTCCCACCTGATTTGGTGGACCCGCCAAATATTTTGAATTTTTGAATTTTTGTTCACAGGTTCATTGGGAATTTTCCCACTGCCACGTGGCATCCCATAACCGAGAAACATGGCAGCCATCCATTGGGCCACGTCAACCATTGTACAATCACCCTACCACATCAGCGTACGGTCTGCCAACTCAGCCTGCCACATCAGCCTGCCATGTCACTGTACAACCTGCCACATGGCATAATTTTACTGGTCCATGAAATGACCTAGAAATTTCAAATACGAGTGACACATGGTAGCCTCTGGTGCTACCACTTTACCATTATGACATCATCATGACTAGTGTCACCTTCTATGCATGAAACATATGTTGTACGGATGCTGACATCATTCGTACTAATGCTGATGTTAGTAGTATAGATGCTGATGTCATCTGTACTGATGATGATGTCAGTAGTACAGATGATGAAATCATTCATACTGATGATGAAATCAATAGTACGGATGCTGACGCATCACCCTGCTGACTAGGCTAGGTTGACCAAAATTTGACTGCAAATGTCTTTTGATCCGTAACTCTATTTGATGATTTGTTTGCGCCGTTGGAAATCTTGTGATGCACTCTTCGTGATGATGTCATTTTCACTGAGTTTTGAGAACTTTGAATTTTTTCCCTTTCTCTATCTCCTGAGACCATTCTAAGCATTCCGAGTTGCTTCTGCGAGTTCTGAGCTGTCCTTAGTCTTATTTAGATCTTTTTTGGACCACGGCTTCCCACTGAGATCTTTTTGGACCTCCAAAAGATTTCATGAATTGAAAAATAAGTGAGGGAATAGTTTCCTCCCCTTGTCCTTCTCAATCCACTTTGGCTTTGCTTGGATGTGTTCCCTTTTAGCCTACTCGACAATAATCAACATCACCCCTATGTGAAGTCCTCATCCTTCTGTCTAGGATGATATCTTATTTTAACTCATCCAAGTACATAGGAGAAAAATCATCAATTGAAGGTGTTGAAACTTCCTCATCCTGATCCATGATCATGGGAGGCTAAAAAAGTTTCAAGTTATCTACATTCACAACTGAGTAAATCTGCATATAAGGTGGAAGATCTAGACAAAAAGCATTGGTACCACTTATCTCCAAAATAATGAAGGGTCCATAATGAATGCGCTTGAGTTTCTTGCCTTCACCCTTCAATCTCTCCTTTCCGATGTGAATCCATACCCAGACTCCAACCTGGAACCGATGATCAACCTTGTGTTTCTCATGCCAAGCTTTCTCCAACTATGCTTGAATTTTCTCCAACTGTTCCCTAACTGTTTGGTGTACCAGCTGGATCCTATGGATGAAATTGCGGGCTCTATCTTCATTCCTTTCTTCATTTGAATCAACATCTCTCCCATACATCAATTCCAAAGGAACTTTAGGTAGGTACCCAAAACATGTCTCAAAAGGCGAACACTAAGTTTAGGAATGTAAATCTCAGTTGTAAGCATGTTGTACATAGGGTATTTTTTCATCCCATAACTTAGGATTCTTGCTGCAGTAGCCTCGAAGAAAAAGTACCACTGTTCAGTTTACAAACTCTGTCTGTTCGTCGGTCTATGGATGAAAATAAGTGCTCCTCTTCAATTTGGTGTCCATCATTCTCCACAAACTTGTCTAAAAATCCCCAAGGAATCGTGTATCTCGATTCAAGATAATGGATGTGGGTAACTCAAAGTGAACCCAAACATACTGAAAGAAGAGATTAGCAGTGTGATCAACAATGATTTTCTTTTTACATGGCATTAAGATACACATTTTGCTGAACCTATCCACTACAACATACAAATATCCATGACCCCCTTTTGATATTGGTAAACCCCCTACAAAATCCATGGAGATACTTTCCCATGGATGGGATGGAACAAGTAGTGGTGAGTATAGACCTAGTTTTCTATTAGTGGGATTACAAGTAGAACACATCACACACCCCTTTACATATTTAGTTACAGTTGCTTTCATTTGAGGCCAGTAACAAAACCTCTGTAAATGAGCCATAGTTTTTCCTACCCCAAAATTCCCAGACACAAGAGAAGTGTGAGCTTCTCGTATTACATGGACTCGTTCACTTGTAGGAATACATAACTTTCCAAGATGTTAGAGTAGTTTTCCCTACAGACAATGGTTCTCTACCTGTGCACCATGGATTAGCTTCTCATATACTTCTTTAAAATCTCCATCAATGGCATATTGTTCCACATAGTTATCATGAGATAAATAAGTATTCTTCAAAATAATAGAAGCAACAATAGGAGGTCTAGAAAGCATATCAACTACCTTGTTACTTGTACTCTTTTTGTACTTCATTACCAAATGAAATTGTTGTAGAAAACCCATCCATTTGTAGTGTAGAGATTGTTGCAGTTTGGTTTGTGCTTGGAGATACTGTAAGGGTTGGTGATCTGTATGTACGATGGTTTCCTTCCCTAACAAGTAGTGTTTCCATTTCTTTACACTTTGAACTAATGCATACAACTCTTTATCATATGTAGGATAGTTAACAAAAACTTGGTTAAAAGTTTCAGAGTGGTAACAGATAGGCTTACGATATTGCATCAACAATGCACCCATGGCATATCCGCTGGCATCTGTCTCGATATCAAAGGGCTATTGAATATTCGACAGTGCTAATACATGTGCAGTACTGATCTTTTCCTTCAAAGTGTCGAAATATTTTTGTTGCTTTCCTCCCCATTGAAAAGTGTTCTTCACACGGGTTAAGGCATGCAAAGGAGCTTCTATGAAGAAGAAGTTTGAAATGAACCTCCAATACTGGACTACACCTAAGAAGCTCCGTATCTCGGTTACATTTTGGGCTCAGGACAATTTACAATTACATCAATCTTGGAAGGATCAATTTTTAATTGTCCTCCTCCTACAATATGACCTAAGTACACAAGTACAGTCTGACAAAATTCACATTTGGACAGTTTTACATACAATTTTTCCCTTTGCAAAGTATCCAATACTTTCTTTACATGCCTCACATGTTCATCCCAAGTCCCGCTAAAAATAAGAATGTCATCTAAATATACAATCACAAAATCATCTAGAAAAGGCATGAATACATCATTCATCACACACATGAAATTTGTCGGAGCATTACAAATCCCAAACAACATAACTAACCACTCAAACAATTCATGTTTCGTTTTAAAGTTAGTCTTCCATGCATCCTGTTCTGCAACCCTGATCTGATGGTATCCACTACACAAATCCAACTTAGTGAAATAAACAACATTCTTTAACTGATCAAGTAAATCATCTATACGAGGAAGAGGGTATCGATTTTTCACCATGATTTTATTTAAGGCTTGGTAATTGATACACATTCTCCATGCGCCATCCTTCTTTGGCACCATCATAAACGGAAAACCACAAGGAGATGAGCTGTGCCTAATGACCCGTTGATCCAATAAACGCTGTAGCTGTTTGTTGATCTCTGTCATCTCCACAACTGACATCCTGTGCATGCCCAAATTAGGAAGAGGAGAATCCTATGGAAAGTGTATCTCTTGTTGGATTTCCCTCTTAGGAGGTAATCCATCTGGTTCCTGGAAAATATCATCATACTTAGAAACAATATCAATTAATTATTTCTTATGAGAAATATCATGTCCCTGGAAAGCGTCAGATGTTCCGACATCTTTATCTCTTACGACCATGAGTATATATCTCTTATTAATGTTTATGAGTCTCTTCATTTTCCCTGCACTAACAAGTGTTGTGTTTACCCTCCTGCTGTGCGATCTAAAAATATATTCCACTCCCCCCTTAGCAATGTGGTATTTGTTCTCATGACGAAAGAATAATACTTTTCTATCATAAAGATAAGGACTCCCCAACACTATGCCACACATATCAAGTGATACAACATCCAAATCAACTTCATCAATCAACTTTGAAGCAATAGAAAATCCGACCCTACATTGTTTGGTGACATTAAGTTTTTCTTTATCACATACCAAACCAAGAGGATAAGGCTTCAGATGTGGTTTCGTTTCAAGGCCCATATTTTTGACAAGTGCTTCAGATATCAAGTTTACTTGGGAACCCAGATCAAATAATGTATCTATATTAGTGTGTTTAGATACAACCCTTTTGTGAAATAATTCATTCCTCTTTTGTTCATCATCATGAGATTCATTATTGGAATTTGGACTAGCATGAAGGGAATCTTTACCTTGTACTCCAACTGCTGTGATCTTTCCTTCGTTTACTGAATTGGAACCAAGATCTTGTTGCACCGTAGCAATGATTTTTGTCTTCCCCTTTCCACCAAATTGTTTTGGTCTCTTCTATGGATGCAGTTTCCAACAATGTTCATCATCATGACCACTTTTCTTGCAATGAGTGCAATATGGATTTCCTCCTTCTCTTGTCACTATGGCGATCTTCTTGTCCTTCCTTTTAAACTTCTTAAATGGCTTATGTGGGAGATTGGAAGGTTTCTTTGTGGGATCCTCTTGAACATGATTTCCCCTATTCTCAAGGTGAGTGGCTTGCACACAAACTTTGTCAAGATTGGTGGGGTTAAACAAGAGCAAAGTATGACGAATATAACTGTGAAGTGCACCAATATACTTCATTAAAGTTTCATAAAAATCCAAAGGAATGTTTAATGCAAGAGCTTTCTTCCTAAATTCTTTTGTGAAACTTTGTACAGTTTGACCTTTACTTTGTCTTAAAGTTTTCCATTCCATCATTGCTTTATGTAAATAACCCAATGGATAAAATTGCTTCCTTATCACTGATTTAAATTCCAACCATGAGGAAAGAAGGTTACCACACTTACTTCTGTCCCAAAGTTTTCTCTCCCACCATACGAGAGCGATTCCTTCAAACCGAAGAGAAGCCAATTATACTTTAACTTCCTCTTCCTTAATATGTTTAACATGACAATATACTTCAACCTACCAACTGCAATTATCTAGGTTTTAAGGATTATCATCTCCATTAAACATAGGTAAATAAAATTTTACATCAAGCTTTAATAATGATTTCTTAAGAGAGGCTTTATGGCTAGAATGATGAGAATGATGAGAATGCTTAGAGGAAGAAGAACTAGAACTTGATGGTGAAGATGGAGGCTCAGGAGGATCTCCTCTAGCCCCTTGATTTACCGAAGCATCATCATCATCATGTGCTTCCTTTTTATTCCCTTTATTCTTCACCCTCTTCTCGTAGTCTCCATACATTTGTTCAACCATTTATGACATGCGATAAAATCCCATATGGAAGTTTTCCTCCTGTTCATCACACTTGTCCTCTTCTACCATTTTCTTCCTTTGAGAGGCATGGCCAACTTCAATATTGAACGTATTAAGAGTTACTTCACCCTGTTTATGCTTGGCCCTAGTAATCATTCACTCTCAACAATTCAAGTCAAAGATGACTGCTCTGATACCAACATGATCCATGATCTTTTCATCGAGTGACTTATAAAGAATTGCATTAAATGAGCATAAATTAAAGTGCACCATTAAAGAAGGAAAAAATCAATAATGAAGAGACATAAGCATCAAGTCTGAATGCAAAAACTTGATAACGAAGTTCATCCCTGGTGGACTACATCTCCGAGTCCTTCTCTTAAATGGGTAGGCCTTTTTATTAGCTCAACAAAAGAATTTGGAAAAATACATAAGTATACGTCATTCTGAAATCAAGCTGCAAAAGTTTTGTTTAGATCAGAAAACATATAGCACCACTGAATTCGTGGCATCGAATTACCCAAAAATGACTATCTCCATGCTTCGATCTGACTCTCACACTCCCAGGTCCAAGAGAAACTCTATCTCGGTTTCTGTGCCCTGCAACTTGCAATAAATGCTGAGAAAGGCGTCTCAAAATCCATGCCAGTCCGTACCCCGTGAGCCCTCTCCTTTAGCATTGGGTGGATTTACTTTTTAAATAATAAAACCGACATTGTAAACAATGTAAGGTCGTTGGCCTGATCATTGCAGAGCATGTGTTAAGGCGTGTATAGAGGGGGAGGTCCTGGGGTAGAGCCCGCGTGCCTTCCCTTTTGGCTTGTCGGTTGTAACAATGTATAGATTTGCATTTGGTTGTTCCTCCAAACTTATAAATGGTTCTATATATTGGCCGAGTGCCAGATTTGGCGGACCTGCTAAATCTTTTTAATTTTTTAATTTTTGTTCACGGGTTGTCATTGGGCATTTTCCCACTGCCACGTGGAAACCCATGACTGGACCACGTGGAAGCCACCCATTGGGCCACATCAACCACTATACAATCACTGTGCCACATCAGTGTACAATCTTCCAACTCAGCTTGCCACATCATCCTACCATGTTACTCACCATGTTACTGTACGACATACCATGTGGATGTATGGATTGCCACATGGCACAATTTTACTGGTCCATGAAATGAGCCAGAAATGTCAAATATGAATGACACGTGGTAGCCTATGGTGTTGCCACATCACCATGCTGACATCATGCTGACATCAACATGACATGTGTTGCCTCCTGTGCATGCCACATGTTGTCCCAAGAGTTGGTTCTAGGTTGTAATAGAGCCAAGACTTAACACATTTTAAATGAAATAATAACTTATCACTTAGAACTTGACTTGGGTTGCATGCAAGTAAATTCCGAGATAACCATGAACCACTTTTGATTAGAATCTTCCCCTTCCAACCCAAGAGGGATCTCTCGAATATATGTCACGATAGGATATTCAATAAGCTTAACATTGGGCAGATCTGTAGGTAATAGAAAGTTTTGAGGTTTTTAGGGTTGGTGGGTTGGACCAGGAGGTAGTCCATTGGGCATGGAGTCAAATGATCAAGAAAATAATAAGAGTATTTTGGTAATGGAAATACATGGAACATAGGTGAGATAGAAGATGATTACATAGATAAGGATTTATAAAAGTATGGCATCAGAATAGAGAGAAAACATATAAAAAATGCAAGGAGAACTTAGCAATGAGTGAATTCCAAACATAAATCAGTGGAAAGAGATAGTTGGTACAGAGAATCTAACAAAGGATGAATTATGAACCTTCAGATCTCTGTAAGAAACAACCTATAACCTGTCCTGTAATAGAGCATCTAACAAACAGATGAATTCCATTACAAACACATGTTACAAGTTAGGAAGAAAAGAAAATGGAATAGCATGAAAACAGAGAAATAAACAAACCCCGTAACCAACATCACAAGAATCTCTGTTGTAGATCGAAAATGGCTATGCACTCTTTTTTTAAGCATGAAAGCAAAATATTACAGTCCCAAGAGTACTACTCCGGTGCTTGATTCCCCTCCCCAAGTCCTCTTTCTCATCAAAGAGATACACAATATATAAGCCTTCAGCTTATAACAGATGAGAAATGACCCAAAACTGACTAAGAGCCATGAGAAATGAACTGGCAGTTGTTTAACTGAAATCTGGGTGCGTTCCTACATTTCTGGGCCATGTCTTCACAAAAGCGCAACACCATCTTGTGGGGAAATTTTGGCTACCTTCCCAAGCTCCAAATGCATATTTGAAGGTACCATTGGAAATCTTATGACTTCTAGATGTCAATCGACTATTTGAACGTGAAAAAAGACCTCTCCACGACTGTTAAAATTGAGTTTTGCCAAGGCAGTTTATTACAAAAAAACCTGCGATTTCAGTAGCTAACAGACCGAAAACAGGGGTGCTTTAGCTACCAAAAATCCTAGATTTTGGCAGTTAACAATACGATTTCAGGGTGCCATAAGCTACTGAAAATCCTGGAACCCATCGACGTTTTATGGGTGAGGCTAGAAACCCGATTTCGGGCCTTCGGGCTCCAGGGAAACATAACAGTGGTTATTAAAATCTCTACGTTGTCCAAATCCCTCACGGCCAAATCCATGATGACCAAAACCCTGAAATAGAACTCAAATTTTACATATAACCCTATTATAGTGATTTTATTAGCATGTATTGCACTCTTTTCGTGCCTCCTCGTGAGATCTTCCTCCATGTGGCTTAATGCGTGGCGCTTGAACGCTTGGTCTCGACCGACTGGTGTCATATCGTAGATGTTTGACCCTGGTGCACTCGTGGATTTTCTCCTTGGATTTTTGCGTGAGTTGTCTTGTGACTGTTACACTGCTGTGGAACTTCAGATCACGGGGTGCAAATAGTGTTATCATTCAATTAAAAGAAACGTTAAACCAATCACAATGACTGAACAAAAGTAAACAACCCATTCTTTGGAGCTTATCTTGGCATTATTGGACAGGTAGAGAACATTCAGTGATGCGCGTGATAGACAGATGGTCATTTTTCTCACCTGCACTTTCGGTAGCTAAGGGCGTATGAAATATGAGATTTAAGCTACCGAAAGTCTGCACTTTCGGTAGCTAACGCTATAAATTTTTCCCTCCTAAGCTACCGAAAGCCAAAAATTCAATATGTGTTCCAACATAGGCTCTATCTAGGGATGGTTCTTTCCTGCAAAGCACCAAGAACTATAGACCATGTGCCTTCATCCATTGGGAAACCTGAAATCATCCTTATCAAACTCTGAACCCTGTCACTTTACTTGCACCTTTCCGAAACAAAAAACTGCTTATGCATTCATTGGGCTATGGTGTCGTAATGCTTTAAAACAAAACCATACTGGATTCCAAAGTGAACTAGAAACATACTGAAAACCACCACTATACTCTAATTCTGAAAGTCAAGCTTATTTATATACATCACCTACTCTAACTACTAAAAAATTGCCATTGAATCAAATGATACAAAAATGCCAGTGAAGCCAATCCAATAACTGTCTACTTATTTGAAATTTGCTCACACTTTCTTTGAGTAGGCTGAAAAAAGGAAACTGACAACTCCCATCTGACATGCTATTGATCATGAATGTTCAAACTTTTCATCGATTCTTGTGATAAAATATCCATGACATAGCATACTCCTCCATTAAATGAATCTAAAAGGTCAACAAAAGTATCATGAAAAAATGCATGGTCCTGAGGTTTTAAATAACAAGCTTCATCAAGCCTACTACATACTCCAATTTATTTTTCTCAGGATCATCCTCAAAGAGGATATCCAAACATCCTTCATCTGATATGGCATTTTTCTGAAGACCGTCATTTCTCCATGAAAAACCTGTAGAAAATTGTTCTAGAGAAACAATATTATAATCATCAGTGTACTCATCATATTTAGGTTCAACAGATAACTCAGGAGTGTCATCGGTCAGACAAATGCTCGGAATATCGACTGTGGATTCCTCAAGCATGGGAAATTTTGGTTCTTTCTCTGGCATGATGTCTATCTCAGATTCATACTCCTCCAAATCATAGTCTAAAGCATCCTTGAACACCAAACTTCCTTCAAGACTATTAAATGTGACAGGCCTATCCTCTTCATGAAACAAAACAGGGCTTACAAGCTGATTTCCTGGTTATGACTGTCATTATTTAAAATCAGATTTACATTTACAGAAATGGAAGAAGTTTGACTCTCATATCTGGGACTGTGTGAACACTGCAAATCTGTGTAAGCAGGGGCTGTAACATGACTATGTAGGAGCATATCTGTTTCTTCTTCACTCAAAGGATAAGGTGGTCTCTGTATTTTCTGGATAAAACAACAATTATTTCCTTTCTCTTCTGCAGGTTGACCATGATGCTGAATATATTCTTCTTGAATATGACCACAAGAGCTATCATATCCTGCTTCTTTATCAACCAACTCTTCTTCATACTGATTATCTTCATCGACTTGAGAAATTTCTGTTATTCCTTGCTCCTCTTCAAGAATATTTTTTTGATCTTTTTGTCTTATGAATTCTATATTACAACAATCTTTAAAAAGTATTTCAGCTGAATAGATTCTTTTACAATGTTGATGAAAAAGTATGTGAAAATATTTCAATGAAGGAATACTGGAATGGGGTAAAGATTTATACCAAAGCCTAGAATCTCTTTCCAATGAAAACATAAACAGTTTCATGAGGACATCTTCATGCTGTACATTTAATTCATCCATGAGCTTGTGGAATTCAAACAAGTGTTGGGTAGGATTGTCGTCCACATATTCTCCAAATTTAGGAAGGACATCTTCCCAAAATTTAATGTCTAGAACAGTGTTTGGAAAACCATAAACATTTGTAAAGTCCATAGGAGCAAACCTTGCAGCAATCCAAGCAGCGAACGAATTCGACATTTTGAGACCAGTGGAGTCGCCAGTGAATCATGTAGAGTCTTCGAACCAAGGTGTTGCCAGGTGAATGATCACAACCAATTGAATGCCTATCCCTTGTTCACCATCAAGGAATAGATCTAAACTTTTTGTTATATCCCAGGGAAGATAAATTTGTTCCTCCACTCCCCGACAACGACGCCAGAAAATGTTGTCGCAAGAGTTGGTTCTAGGCTATAATAGAGCCAAGCCTTAGCACATTTTAAATGAAATAATAATTTATCACTTGGAACTTGACTTGGGTTGCATGCAAGTAAATTATGAGATAACCACGAACCACTTTTGATTAGAAGCTGCCCCTTCCAACCCGAGAGGGATCTCTCAAATATATGTCACGATAGGATATTCAATAAGCTTAACAATGGGCAGATCTGTAGGTAATAGAAAGTTTTGAGGATTTTAGGGTTGGTGGGTTGGACCGGGAGGTAGTCCATTGGGCATGGAGTCAAATGATCAAGCAAATAATAAGAGTATTTTGGCAATGGAAATCCATGGAACAAAGGCGATATAGAAGATGATTACAGAGAGAAAGATTTATAAAAGTATGGTAGAAGAATAGAGAGAAAACATATAAAAAATGCAAGGAGCAGTTAACAATGAGAGAATTCCAAACATAAATTAGTGAAAAGAGATAGTTGGGATAGAGCATCTAACAAAAGATGAATTTTGAACCTTCAAATCTCTGCAAGAAACAACCTATAACCTGTCCTGCAATAGAGCATCTAACAAACGAACAAATTCCATTACAAACACATAGCAATAGACAAACCCTGTAACCAACATCACAAGAATCTCTGTTGTAGATCTAAAATGGCTCTGCACTCTTTTATTAATCATGAAATCAAAAGATTACAGTCTCAGGAGTACTACTCCCGTGCTTGCTTCCCCTCCCCCAGTCCTCTTTCTCATCAAAGAGATATAAAATATATAAGAATTCAGCGTATAACAAATGAGAAACGACCCAAAATCGACTAAGAGCCATGAGAAACGAACTGGAAGTTGTTTAACTGAAATTTGGGTGCGTTCCTACATTTCTAGGTCATGTCTGCACAAAAACGAAACACCGTCTTGTGGGGAAATTTTGGCTACCTTCTTGAGCTCCAAATGCCGATCTGAAGGTACCATTGGAAATCTTATGACTTCTATATGTCAATCGACTATTTGAACTTGCAAAACGACCTCTCCACGACTGAGAAAATTGAGTTTTTCCAAGGCAGTTTATTACAGAAAAACCTGCGATTTTAGTAGCTAACAGGTCAAAAATAGGGGTGCTTTAGCTACCAAAAATCTTGGATTTCGACAGTTAACAACGTGATTTCAGGGCGCCATAAACTACCAAAAATCCTGGAACCCATCGAAATTTTATGTGTGAGGCTGGAAACCCGATTTCGGGCCTTCAGGCTTCGGGGAAACATAGCAGTGGATATTAAAATCTCTACGTCGACCAAATCTTCGATGGCCAAAACACTGAAATAGAACTCGACTTTTACATATAACCCTATTATAGCGATTTTCTTAGCACGTATTGCACTCTTTTCATCCCTCCTCGTGAGGTCTTCCTCCATGTGGCTTAATGCGTGGCACTTGAATGCTTGGTCTCGACTGACTGGTGTCATATCATAGATGTTTGGCCCTAGTGCACCTGTGGATTTTCTCCTTGGATTTTTGCGTGAGTTATCTTGTGACTGTTACACTTCTGTGGCACTTCGGATCATGGGGCGCAATTAGTGTTATCATTCAATTAAAAGAAATGTTAAACCAACCATAGCAACTAAACAAAAGTAAACAACCCATTATTTGGAGCTTATCTCGACATTATTTGATAGGTAGAGAACATTTAGTGATGCGCGTGATAGACGGATGGTCGTTTTTCCCACCTGCACTTTCGGTAGCTAAGGGCGTATGAAATCTGAGATTTAAGCTACCGAAAGTCTACACTTTCGGTAGCTAACGCTATAAATGTTTCCCTCCTAAGCTACCGAAACCCAAAAATTCAATGTGTTCCAACACCACATATGATATACGGACGGTGACTTCATCCGTACTGATGCTGACGTCAGCAATACAAATACTGACTCATTCCTTACTGACTGGGCTAGGTTGACCAAACTTTGACCACAAATATATTTCGATCCATAAGTCCGTTTGATGAGCCGTCTACCCTGTAGGAAATCTTGTGACGTGGTCTTCACAATGATATCATTTTCAATGAGTTTTTTGAAATTTGAATTTTTTCCCTTTCTTTGTCTACTAAGGCCATTCTAAGCATCCTGAGTTTCTTCTACGAGTTCTGATCTGTCCTTAGTCTTCTATAGATACTTTTTGGATCAGATAACTACCCCCGAGATCCTACCTAGACTAAAAAATTTCTTTAGGCACCTCCCTGTGGAGGAAAATTTAGTGTGTTTTTAGAAATTTTTTAGATGGAGTGGGCTGAGAGATTGGGGTCATGGACCAACCTTGTTTGAATTTAATTGGCGTGGATAATTTCTAAAGAAGTAGTCATATGTTTCAAAGTTCCTTTGAAGTACTCTGTGGGTACTTAAAACGAAAGCTTACTTCGACCTCCACTATTCTAATAGAAATTATGTGTGTGATGAGTGGCTTTGTGTGCAAGAAAGTGAAAACTGTGCAAAAGATTTTTAATAAATTAAGTGTGAGATTGTAGCATGTGGATTTCCCGTGGTCCTTACAAATATTCTTGCCTAGCTTACTATGTTTCTTTGGTACAACCTTGTGGAATATTTAAAGCCCTAGAGAACTAGCAATGTGGACATATGGGTCTTTACTTGATCCTTTAAACTCCCTAGAATGTTGTTTATACTAAGAAAGCTTTTGAAACTATCCTAAGATTGTAGACATGTGGGCATGTATGGGCCCGTTACTTGATCTTTTAAACTTTCCTAGAGTGTTGTCTAGACTAAGAAATCTTTTAGAAACTATCCTAAGATTGTAAACATGTGGGCATGTATGGGCCCTTACAAAGCTTTAAGATAATTTTTTAAAACTAAGAGGTACCCTAGGGGGTTTTGTCCTCTCCTAATGATTTTTTAAGGGAGATGAAATTTCCTTTCAACCACCTTTTCTGATTCCCAAGATCACACTTGAGTGTGGGGGAAGAGCATACTTGAGGGTTAAAATTGATTTCTAATCCCAAATTAGTTGATTTGTATTTAAAAAATCAATAACTTTAGCTCACATTTTTAAATGCCAAATGAGCCATCCATGTGGAAACAAAGAAAATAGAAGAATAGTTATTCTTTTTACCCCTATGTGCTTATGTTAGCTAACCTTCCTTGTGAAAAAAGACTCTAAGTGAAGTGTGATTGCTTTATAAAGTGAAGGAAATCAAAATCTAAAGGAAAGCGACCCTTGTTGGCGTAGGGGCAGACCCAGGGTTCAACACTACAACAACGCACCAATAAAACCCTAACTACCGGCCCTTTCGGCAACACCTGCGAAGCAGATGAAGTCTCACCCGAGGTAGAGGCAGGGGTGGTTGCAGGACTTAGATGTCTGCAAACTTAGCCAAGACACAAATATGTTATTGTAACACCTTAACAGAGCACTTAGTTATTACAGTTCGTTAATATTGAGCCTTAGTTCACAACGCAACTAAACCCTGACAACAGATTAGCGCAGCATTCACACAAATCCAATAGATTCAAGCACTACGCATACAAATAGAGATCATATCTAGCATTCATTCACATTATTCAACACTAAGATATCATATCAGATTCATCTATCATCTAACATCGCACTAAGCATTGAATCACATGAGCAAAAGAACATCCAAAAAKCATAAARCATTCACAACACAGGATATACGTGGTTCAYCCCCACCCTAAGGCTACGTCCAAACTCATCATCCTCTTTATTATCTTCAATCAATATTCTTACATGCACAAAGCCTCAAAATCAACTCTGCAGAGGACATGAGATCTRYGCACCTCGATAGATCCTACTTCCTTGAGTTATAGAAAAAAKCCTTCCACAGTCTCTTACAATCACTTTCACTTAGCTCTGCAAACCTCACATAGTATGCACAAAGAAATTACCACTTGGCACTTAGCACTTAGCACTTATCATACTTGCAACTGACTAGTCACTACTAGTCACTATTCACTACTTCTTACATCACCTAGACTTCTATTTATACAATACCAAATAGGCCTAAGAATGGGTAAACCCATGGGCCGACATCTCCATACCCATTACATAAGCCCAAAACCCAAAAATTCCCTAAAAAGAGGTCGAGATCTCGCGATCTCTGCTTCATCTTGCGCTTCAACTTTGACAGCCTGTCAAAGTCCCAAAAATAGGTCAAACATGACCAAAGACCCTCAAAACTTGGTCAAGGGACAACAGGTCCACAACACTCACCTGTGACTCGTCCCGAGTCACTCTAATCTGGGTAATTCTGCCTCAAAATCCTCAAGCTTGGCTCGAGATTCTTCGACTTGTTGATATTCCATGGCCTCCTACTGAGTGAACTCTTGGATAACAACTTCATTGACAGGTCCCTCTAAGCGTTGTTCAGCTGTAGTGACAACTTGCTCTAGTTTTGCTTCTCGGCCTTCGATCTATGAGAACAATTGGCAAGCCTCATCCTGTATAGGTTGGAGCCTTTGAGTCACTTCCATGACTCTACTCTAAATGGTGTGGACCTACTGTTGAGCAGTGCACTGCTCTTGGGATCACTTCATCCTTTCAACAACTGATAGGGGCTTCAATTGTGCCTATATTATTTCTGCTTGCTGCTTTGCCTCCTGGAGCTGTAACTCTAGTGCCTTCAGTTCTGGATTCTCAATGAGTTGCTCATAAGTCTAGGCATTGCGATCACTTAGTTGTTTACATTCCATGGAAAGGGCCTTTATTCTCTCAACTGTGCTTCGAGCAGTTGCATCTCTTTGATCCCTCACATCCTGCGGGGTGTCAGGCAATGTGCGGAGCTCTAAGTCTGCTATTATTTGATGTAGCTGTTGGATAGCTTCTGCGAGCTGCTCTACTTGATGCTTGACTTAGTCTTCTACCTTTGGCTCTAATCCTATCACAGAGCGAAGTGCTCTGTTGACTGCTTCTTTCACTTCGAGTTGTTCTGCGAGAAATTGTTCTTTTTCTTGTTGAATTTGTGCTCTCTCCTCTTCAAACTTTGTCTGGAGAGAAACCTTCTCCTGCTCCACAACTCAACATTGTTCTATGACTACTTCTTTCACTTGCTTCAAGGCCTGGGTGGCTTTTTCTATTTCTTCTTGTGCATGATGAAGGCGAGCTTCGATCACATCAACTATTCGGCGGAGTTGGGATGGCTCATCTCCCAACTCTTGTTCTTTCGACGGGCGAGGCGCAGTGGACACTGCACGACTGGATTGAAGGGCCTGTTGTACCCCTCGGAGCTCAACCTCGATTCTGTCGTACATATCCTCCTGCTTGGCTTCATGTTTCTGCAAGATTTCTTGCGAGGCGTTGTTTACAATTGCGATGATGAAATCAAAGTCATCGACAGTGAGCATAGTCTGCATCTTGGTCAAGGTGGCTCTGAATTTCTTTCGGGAAGAGGGTTTCAGGGGAGAAACCTTCCTCTTCTTCAAGGGATCAACCTCATCTCCAGGTTGTGTTACTTCGCCTTACTTCTGCTCATCTTCTTTTCCATTTATCTCTTCTACTTCGTCATCACCCCCTCTACTAGGTGATACTGAAGCCATTTTTTCTGATGCGCTGCTTAAGTCTTGGACTTCTATGGTCTTCTTCCTTCTGCTGGTTCCGGGTGTGTCATGTTATTTGTGACTAGCCTCCAAGCTGTCAAGTTCGGGGTTAGACATCTATGCAGGATTAACAGGGATAAGGAGGTCTTCTGACCAGTCCTTATTTATCTACTTGAGGTCCTCTTCTATGAGCTTGTAGTATGACTAAAGCTCCTCCTTATACTCGTCTGCTTGCGCAGTGATATAGATGAAGTGTCGATTTACGTGGAACTTCATGAGGGGTCAGAACCGCTGTAGGGTGTTTGGCATCATACAAGGTTCAACTTCAATAGCCCTCTTCATTTGGAGATAATATGTGTGAAAGACTGCATTTGATTGCCACTGTTTTCCCATATCGCTCGAGTACCAGAGCATGGTGAATTTTGCAGCAAGCGGCTCAAACGACTCAATGTTCGGGAAAGTTTCACCTTCCAACATCTCCCAAGAAATAAATGCGATGAGGATCAGGATCCAGCTAAAGTGGAACTCGTAGCCCTGATCCTGTGCTTTGCGACAGTCTAATTCCAGTTGATTAACTAGTTACTTCGCCCAGTTCATCTGTAGTGGGTCTGTTCTTCCTTACTAGATTTCCTGCATCTAATTGGCATGCTAGGCACACTGCGCCATTCTGTATGGAAGCTACCTTGTAGCCTCGTGTCCCCTTCTCAACATCGTCCTAGGTATCCTTGATCTTCTGTGCTAATGCGTGATCTGTGGCTTTCCCTGGATAGAAGTCCCGCGGGTCGTGTCCTTGCATACTTAATCCGGTGATCCTATGGATTAGCGTCAGATCGATTGTGATACATCGGTCTAGCCATAAGTAGCCGCCATGGTAACATGAGAGTAGGATCTTAACACATGCGTTAACCTCCTGGTGCCTTCCAAAGTGTGGGATTTTCATTACATTCAACAGGGTGGACTGCGCGAGGTTCATCGCCCATGGCTGGGGGATTATTTTCGAGTTCTTCCCCTTCGTCTTGGTCAAGTGTTTATACGGGGTGAGCATACTATGGTTCTTGCGGTCTCCTAGGTTGAAGTCACTGAACTTCAACGTTGCGATGTTGTCCTGCTGCGCTCTAACTACGTGTATCCCCTTCGAGAGGTACGTAGTAACCATGGTGTAATCAAAATCTCTAGGCACACTATCACGACTCACCACGTCGTCCAGAGGCAGGATGTAGTCGGGTAAGATGGTCGGGATTAGCTTCACATTTGCTAGTTCATCTCTATGCTTGGTTCTCTTTTTTGTGATGACTCGGGATGGTCCATATCCGTGAGCAGTCAATGGAGAGTCTTGCAATCCTCTCGTCGATGACGCTTGTACACCCACATACATTACCCTTTCAAACATTAATCTTTTAGTCATGAGGTCGATGAGTGCCTCCTTCACAGACTCTTCGACTATGCTAAGTTCTTCGGACATACATGCTTGTGGTTGAATATCTCTGGTTTAAAGAGTAAATACTCAATGCAACGGGATGGATGGAAATAGCTTGATGATCACTATGAAAAATCAACTGATCGACGGGCTCAGAAAATCACAGTTGGAAAAATTTTTCTCGGTGCAAGGCTCGATAGAATAAGTAGATAACTAGGCAACAGATCTCTCCAACGGGCGAGAAGCCTTCATTAATTCAGTTTTGTCCCTTACGACACGGTCCCAACGGTCTGATGGAAAGCTTCCTGACCATAAATGTCATTATACTCATTCGGGGCGGTTATACTATTTCCAATGGCTATATTGCTTCGCCATAGCGAGATGCCATGTGGCGCTGTTCTGCTGTCCCGGTGAAGTTCCAGTTTTGCAAATTTTCCTTCTGCGAAGTTCCCTCTGGAACCTTCTGTAAATTTTCGATCTTTGATCTCTTCTTACTTAGTTTTTTGCCTTCTTTCCAGTGAGCTTCATCTCGATATTGCTCTTTCCATTTTGATTCTTATCTCCTCTTGGCATAGTAACTTTGCGCTGTTGATATTATTTCCTAGGATTCAAGGGAAATACTTCTTCTCTATATGGGGTAGGTGCTTCAGTCTTCTATGAGTCTTCTTGCGTTATTTCAATTTCGACATCCAAGTTTTTGGTTCAAAATAGCTTCGATCTGTTCTCCTGTTCTTCAATCAAGTGTGCGATCCTCCTAGTCATGAAATCTTTCAAATCGTGCTTCTTCTACTCCAAGACTTCTTCTTCTTTCCTTCTGGCCTGATCCCTTTCAATCCAAGGGTTTCCTAGTAATATATCAAATGGGGCGTTGTTCTCAATAAATTTAACAACCTCAAACTCTTCCTCTGTCGAAGTTCCATGAGCACTCATAGATATCTGGGTGAGATTTTTGCGTACGTTTATCAACTTTCCTCTAAATAATCCTATTCCTCCTAATGAAGGAATCATAGCAGGCTTTCCTAAAGTTTCCCAATTTCTTTCTGTCATAATATTCACGTGTGTTTCTTCATCCAGAACAAAGTTAATGTCAAAGTCTCCTATTCTTGCTTCTATGCACTCTTTTTCTTTGAATATCTCTGATAAGTTAATATTTCAGTGGTCATTCAGGTTTTCTTTCATTTGTAGCAATACATCCTTTGATTCTTTCTGGGGTTCTTCCATGGTTTTAGTGTCTTGATCTTCCTTAGGGTTTTCTTGTCTCATATTTATTCTTTCAAGTTTAGCAATCATTCTAGGGAAATCCAGAACTTCATGATCCATAGAATTACAACAAAGACAACTAGGTCTTCTACCAGGTCATTCCTCAGCAATATGTCCCAGTCTTCTGCAACTATAACAAAGATTCAATCCTCTCTTTCTCTTAAATGATCCCCATCCTTTCCTGTATTGCACACTAGGATCATAGTAGCTAACTTGAAAAACATTCTTTCTAGGATCCTGCATCCATTTGTTAGTCCAAACATTCTTTCTATGCATAGGAATAACATATCTTTCACTATTCTTATCATATCTACTCGTATCAAATATTCTTTCTTCTAGCTGTGCCCTAGTTTCCAGGCTAGGAATTTTTTTATCAAACATACTTAGATCCATATTCTTGAAACAAAAATTTCTACTAATCTTTCTTTCAGCAGAGCACAAAACTTCCAGATCTAAAACTTTTCACTATTCTTACCTTTCTCAGAGCACAAGGCTTCAAGATCTTACCTCTTTTCTT
>ML791479.1:57975-99727 GCA_009831015.1 Picea engelmannii
TTACCACTTACCACTTAACACTTAGCACTTAGCATACTTTCAACCGACTAGTCACTACTAGTCACTATTCACTACTTCTTACATTTCCTAGACTTCTATTTATACATTACAAAATAGGCCTAAGCATGGGTAAACCCATGGGTCGACATCTCCATACCCATTACATAAGCCCAAAACCCAAAAATGCCCTAAAAATGGGTCGAGATCCCACGATCTCCACTTCGTCTTGCGCTCCACCTTCAATAGCCTGTCGAAGTCCCAAAAATAGGTCAAACATGACCAAGGATCTTCAAAACTTGGTCAAGGAAAAACAACCCTCAACCAACTCATAAAACCCTTACAATTTGCCAAAAACTAAACTTGTGCGTGAGCTGTAGTTCTGACAGTCATGCTAAGGGTGAATAATGAACGGGTATATGAAAGCTATTATGCACACAGAGCGTAGAATGCATGTCTGTGTGCTTCAAAATCTGCGCACTTCCCGTCACGCGTCGGGAAATAAATTTCCAAATGAAATTCTCTTTCCTTGGCTCTGAATTTTGACTTTGTAAGACTGGATTAGGCTGGTTTTGGTACCTCCATATCCAAAAAATTAGAAAGAAGTGCTCTTAAGACTTAAATAGGGAAGAATTTGATTCACAATCCCTAGTATGGTTGCCAATATGTTGTGTTGGTTTTGTCACATGGGTGAGAAAAAACATAACACTTACTTTCCTAGTTAAGTCAGCTAAACAAGACAGAGGTTTGTGAGTTGATTAGATAACCAAATACACATGAAACAAGGAAATAAAACTAAAACAAAGAGAAATAGATGTTAGAGAAGCTTGCAATAACTAGAACCATGAAAAACAAAAAATGATAATCATATAGCTACCAATGGATCAATGTATTGATAGGCTAGCACCCTAGAGAAAGGAAAGGACTTATGAATCCGCTCTTCCTCCTTAGGAGGGTTCTTGAGTTCCCTAATATAGAGCTCCTCTCTTCATACAATGAAAAATAAGAATGGTGAAGAAATAAAATGCCAATACTCTCAAGAGGTGAGTGGAATGGCCCTTGCTATAGTGCTTGAATGATTCAAAGAGAAAAGAGGATTCTCCAAGAAGAATTATTGTAGCATAACAATACCTTGAAGTTCTTATTTTTCTAGCACACCCATGGCACATATTTATAGTGTCCATTCATGGCAAGATACAATTGGTTCATAGTGTGAACAAGAGGCCTTTTAGGGCACTTCCTAGCCCTTGACCAACCTCCAAGGTAGATTTTTCTCAGATCCGAGTGTCAAATCGTGTTGGGGGTCAGACTGGAAGTGGTTGGGAGGCTGAAAAGATTCATAAATGCACCGTTGATGAGAAGTGCATGGATTTTCTCATAGACAGTCGCACATCTTGTGCATTCTGCGCACAATGCGCGATTAAGGCTATGTTGGCCCACACATTCTGCGCATAGTGTGCACACTTCCTTTGGTGAATTTGCGCACTTTGATTTTTGAACCAAGTGTATAATTTTATGCTTTTTTGATGGATTTTGATGCTGTAGGTGTACTAATTGCTGCTGGCATTGAAGTCTTTCTTCAACCATTGTGTGAAATGCTGTGGATGATTTTTCAGTGATAAAACCAAGGATTTTCTTTGCAACACTCAAATCCTTCATCGCAAATGAATTAGCTAATTTCTGCTTGAGAACATTTATATCCTGCATATTAGACCCTGCAACAAGCATGTCATCTACATACAATAGAAAGATAATATAGCTTCCATTTTCTAGCCTTTTAAAATAAACATAGTGATCATAATGACATGTACTATAACCTTGTTCTGTCATAAACCTGTCAAACTTCAAATACCACTGCCTTGGAGCTTTCTTTAGGTCATACAAGCTCCTCTTCAACCTGCATACCAAATTTTCCTGCCCTTTGACCTCATACCCCTGTGGCTGCTGCATATAAATCTCTTCCTCCAAATCCCCATGGAGAAAAGATGTTTTTACATTTAACTATTCAAGATGTAAATATTTTGTTGCCATAAGACTTAAAATAGTCATAATTGAGTCCTTTTAACAATAGGAGAAAATATTTCATCAAAATATATACATTTCTTTTGTGCAAACCCCTTTACAACAAGTCTAGCCTTGTACCTCTTTTTGCCTCCATCTTCTTCCTTCAACTTGTAAACCCATTTATTATGTAATGTTTTTTTTCCTGCAAGAAACTGAACCAAATCCCAAGTCTGGTTATTTACCAGGAAATCCATTTCCTCTTTCATTCCTTGATCCCACTTCTTTTAGTGTCTACCTGCATTGCCTCTTCATAACATTCTGGTTCACCAGAATCAATCAACAATAAATAATAAAATGAAGGAGAGTATCATTCAGGGGGTCTACTTAAACTGGTAGATCTTATAAAAAAACTTGTAGGATTTTGAGGTACCTGCTGCTCCTATTGTTGTACATTTTAATTTTCTGGTTCCTTTGGAATTTCTCTTTCAGTGATCTCATCAAGCACTGTGTATTCTGGTTTTTCTTTTCTTGTATTTTCCCCTGCAAGTGATCTTTGTACATGAAGTTTTCATTGAATATGATATCTCTACTCTTAATTATTTTGTGATTTTCATAATCCCATAAGCGATAACCAAAATCATTAACATCGTATCCAATAAAGGTACACTTCTTGGATTTTTCCTCAAGATTTGTTCTATTTTCTTTATCAATATGGACAAATGCTTCACAACCGAAAGTGTTCAAAAATGAATAGTTTACCTTTTTACCTATCCATGCCTTGTCTATAATTCCACCATCCAAAGAACTTAAAGGTCCTCTATTTATTAAGTAAATAGTAGTATCTACAACATCTTCTCAGAAATGTAAGTGCAGATCAACATGCAATCTCATACTCCTTGCATGCTCCATGATTGTTCTGTTCATCCTTTATGACACACCATTTTCTTGTGGTGTTACTGAAACTGTCTTCTGTCTACGAATCACATGGTATGAACAATAATCATCAAACTCTTTGCTGCAATATTCACCTCCATTATCTGATCTGAGACACTTCAACCTTTTTCCTGTCTCATTCTCAACCAAAGCTTTCCATTTCTTAAAAGTATAAAAAACATTAGATTTTTTTCGAATGCAATAAACCCAAGTTTTTCTAGTTGTATCATCAATAAAAGTAACATAATAACGAGAGCCACCAAGAGATGATACTTGAGTTGGTCCCCATACATTTTCATGCACAAGCTCTAACCTTTCCCTCTTCTTTTCTTTTCTGACTCTGAGAAATCCGAGTCTCTTCTGTTTTCCATAAACACAATGCTAACATAAATCCAAATCAATTTGTTTAATATTTGGAAACAAATTTCTTTTGTGAAGCATTTGCATCCCCTTCTCACTCATGTGTCTAAGCCTGTGATTCCATAGTACTGTATCCACTCCTATAGAAGCGAAAGAGATAGAAGAGTCAATATTATGAGTACATAAATACAATGTACCTACCTTCTCTCCTTTTGCAATCACTAGTGATCCTTTGGTGACCTTCCACATATTATCTGTAAATATGGATATACAACCTTCACTTGCCAACTGCCCTATTGAAATGAAATTTTTCCTTAGATCTGGAACATGTCTTACCTCTTTCAACAACCATTGGTTTCCATTCTTTTTCTTTATTTTTACCTTTCCCATTCCAACAATTTTTTATGGTGCATCATCACCCAAGTGAACCTGTCCAAAATCACCTTGAACATAATAGAGAAAATGTTTCCTATGGGGTGTGGCATGAAATGAAGCCCCTAAATCTACTACCCAAGACTCAAAAATATTATCTACAAAAAGAATCAAATTATCTTGTAACACATTACCTATTACATTTGCTTCATGATTTTTCTCCTGTTGTCCATCTCTTTATTTCTTTGGAGCTCTGTAGTCTTTCTTCAGAAATCCTTTCTTCCCACAATTCCATCACTCTATCTTTCCAAGTCTGGATTTGGATCTGCCCTTCCTAGAATTCCCACAGTTCCTTGAGCCCTTTCCTCTACCCTTTTTTCTTCCCCTGTTCTCCATGTTTAACGCATTACCTGATGTCTCACCTGTGCTTTTCCATCACATTTCCTCACTAAGGATAACACCAACAACATCATCAAATTTTAAAGTGTTTGAACCAGAGATAGAGTTACTTACAACCATGACCAAACCATTCCATCTTTTTGGCAATGAGCGCAAGATTAGAAGAGCCCTGACCTCATCATCAAAGTCCACTTTTACAGAAATTAGTTGATTATTAATCATATTAAATTCATTTAAAGGATCTGCAATAGACCCACCTTCTGACATCTCCATATTAAATAATATCTTCATTAGAAATACTGTATTGGACACCAATAGTTTTTCATACAGTTTAGCCAATGCATCCATCAACTCCTTCGTTGTCTTTTCTTTTGAAATATTGAAAGCCATCGACGCTACCAGGCTCAGTCGTATCGTTCCTAGTGTCTTTCTGTCAAGAACCTCCCATTCTTCGTCCTTCATGGCCATTGACTTCTTTTCTATTCCACCCAATGGTAGGAATAGATCCTTTTGATATAAATAATCTTCCATCTGCATCTTCCATAACTGGTAGTTTTGGCCATTAAATTTATCAACCCTAAACTTTCCATCTTCTGCCATTGCTCCCAATCGAACCAAGAACCCTCTTTTCCTGCAATTTACCTTTCACTGTGATACCAGTTGTTAAAAAAAATAAAATCAGAAGATACACAATAAAATAAAACAAATAAATAAATAAAAATCAGAAGATATACAATACAATAGAGACACAGATATATGTGGTTCACCCAGTGTGGGCTATATCCACCAAAGAAATTGCCAGGTCCTTCCTTTATTTTTATCCAACAAATAAAGGGATACAACCTACAATACACCTGCTGTATCTTCCTCTTATTTCTCTCATAGTCTCCTCACTCATACTACAATATTCACCATGATATATAGATGCAATACATTTCCCTCAGGAAAACAAGGTTTTCTTCTAAGGAAAAAACCCTAACATAACTTCTACCGTCAGATCGACGACTTTATAATGAACAGTCCTGATTTACTATGAAATTACCCCCGCGTAGAAGAGTGTATATTCTTCCGGTGTATAAAGTATTCATGGGGTATAAACACGGATGAAAACAAAGACCCCTGAATCATGAAGATAATCAGGCTCCATAACCAATAGAAAATAGTTCATTTATTCACGCTTGCTAGATTGTACTAGGTACCTTGATTCCCATTATCATCATTGGTGGGTTGTCTCATGTTTATTAACGATATACATCAATTAATGGTAATCAAACATTGTTCCACTATGTTCGAATTCAACACATTTATTCACATAGTGTAGACTCTTACCACGACATATTGTTTTGAAGACTTCGGGTGAAGTACGAGCATCACATCTTTTGTGCTCCTACCAAAATTTGATTGTACCACCCTCTTTGACATTGGTATTTGTAGAGGATCAATTTTTTCACTCCATTGGTTCCAAATGTCCTCTCTTTGATTATGAGACATAGATCCACTGTGTATCCATTCATGACTATGATCTACATTTTTGCATGGATCCGTTGTGTATTTTCTCGTGGCCATGATTGCTACCTCTATATATAACATGGATCTACTGTGTATAGTTTTCGTGGCCATGAACATCTGTTATGATTTCATCACTCATGGATTTGCAACTTACTTGATTTATCAGCTATGCTTACATCACACTCAAACATGGGAATGCCCGAATTGTGAAGAGAGTAGCTTACTTGTTTCTGTTGTAGGTAGGGTTCCGGGGCTGGTATTCAACAACTCCTACCCAATGGCCCCTCCACAATATCATGACTATTTGTAATTTATTCGAGCACAGTTTCTCTTCTAACCTCACACATTAGGGGGACATATGTTATAGCTTCATTTTCCACCATATATTCTCATGACGAGTCATTGGCCTCTGTTACAACCTTTTCCCTATTTGCAAGAGATAAAACCCCTTTTTCCTCCCTGAAAATATATTTAAAAATCCCATTTTTCAAGATGCATGTGACTCTCCTTAAAGAAACCCGTGTACATTCATGAATTTCTAGTTAGAAACTCGTGTACATGTTTAATTAGCTCAAAAAATATAATTCCCGACTTTTGGTGCAGGCGATAAGTCTGTAGATAAGGTTAAATATTTTCCAAATCTGGCCCAGTTCTTCCCTGTCAGCACCAAAATCATTCAACGCCAGACCTACATGATCTTGTACAAAAGGTTTAGATGTCATATTTAATCACAATCGTTCACCAAACCAATCTAACGATCCTAGCTTATCTGGACGATAAGTCAGGGTTCACTTTGCTACTTTAACAATTCAGAAACAGAGGTTTAACAAGACAAAATTTCCAAACGAATTGAAATCCTCGCTATTTCAACACTCTTAACATCAATAATATTCTAGATGATTGGGAAATGGTTGGGCTAAATGACCACTGTCGGTCTATTTTAGAATGATGGGCTTCGTTCCTCCTAGAAAATAAACAACTCCATGCAAGAATTTGACCTTGATTTCACTGATAACTTCAACTGACATTCACCATTATTCAACTACATCGATGGTCACGATTTGTTTGTAGAAGTTCCCAGAGTTTCTCATGCATATATGAGGTATTACACAGAAGCTAAAGCATTCAATCATATATCAATATAATCGACATCCATACACTATTGAATAGAAATTAACAGGCTCCAATTCTTTCTCTCTCTCTAGGATTAATGATTTCATACCACAACAATAATACTACGACCAAATTTACACCCACAAAAAACCAACCTTCTATTAACTCCAACATCAAAATAAACACAACTACTGAGACTGTTCAGATCCACAAGACTTGGATCGAATCTATCCATTTTTATCCTCAAATCAATATTGAGGTTTATTTAGATAATTTTAACAGTATACTAAATTTAAACAATTACATGGAAGATAAGAGGGAAAATATTTTAACGAACTTATTCAAACCTTCTCAATCTCAAAAAACTCAAACGTTCAAGGAACCAAATTCTTCGTAAAGATTTGTTTTGACCCTCTGGAGGTCAACTTCAAACTTTGATCGATGCCCCTGCATCAAACTCCCAAAGAATAAATATTTCATGGGATCCATTCCATGAGTTTTTCAATAATACTACCACTTTTCTGTAACATTGTGGCAGTCATCCAGGTTGAATCCTCAATTGGATGGTTTTTCCATTTAATCAATTACTCAAAGTACTCTTTACCCCTGGTCTTTTTACTCACTCTTTTGTCCAGGATTTTCTCAGGTTGTAAGGGATTTGCTGTTGGTCATTGCTTCTGCCAGTTGATTTGCTGTCATTCACTATCTTCTGTTCGTTGGGATGCTTCATCTACCTTATACAAGTTTGCAATGTCAAAAATTGGAGAGATGCCAATCCCTGATGGCAACTCTATTTCATATGCATTGTTTGAAAACTTTCTAAGGATTTTACAAGGTCCATTGTATTTCAGTTTTAACTTGTTATACTCTCCTCTAGGAAACCTTTCTTTCCTTAGATGTTCCATGACTAGTTCACCCACTTCAAAATTTTGTTCCCTTCTCTTTAAATCTGCTCTGCTCTTATATTTGAGGCTACTTTCCTGTAGTTTCTATTTTACCCATTCATGGATCTCTTGCATAGTTGTGGCAAAATTTTCTCCTTTTGCACTCCTTTGTTTAGCTTGTCCTAAATTCCTAAGCTCATGAACTCCTCTAGGATGCATTCCATATATGATTTGGAATGGACTTTGGCCTATACTCCTATTTGGAGAATTGTTATAGGCAAATTCTTCCTGAGCAAGCACTTGATCCCATTGTTTGGGATGCTTTCCAACTAAGCTCCTCAAGATATTCCCCAAGCTTATGTTGACTACCTCGGTCTGCCCATCAGTCTGTGGGTGTTAAGATGAACTAAAACTTAGTTCTGTTCTAAGTTTCCTCCACAAGGTTCTCCAAAAATTCCCCAAGAATCTAGTGTCTCTATCCGAGACAATGCTCTTGGGTATCCCATGCAATCTTACCACTTCTTTGAAAAACATGTTAGCTATGCGAGTAGCATCAGTAGTCTTAAAGCAAGGAACAAAATGATCAATTTTTGAAAATCTATCAACTACTACAAAGATTGAATCATTACTTTTTTGTGTTTTTGGAAAACCCAACACAAAGTCCACACTCATTGAATCCCAAGGTCTATTTGGGATTGGGAGTGGGGTATACAAACCTATGTTTTGGCTCTTTCCTTTTGCATGCTGACAGATTCTACAATTATCCACAAATTTCTGAACATTAGTCCTCATCCTTGGCCAAAAATAAAAATTCTTCAACTGCTCATAAGTTTTATCATGCCCAAAATGTCCACTTAGTCCACCACTATGTTTTTCTTTAACTAAATTATCTCTCATTGAACACCTTGGGATGCAAAGCTAACTATTTTTGAACATCAGTCCATCCTACAACATGTATTCCAACCATTTTCTTCTATCCCTGATTGATGGATTCTTACATACCTCAAAAGCCTCCATGAAGTCTGCATCATCTTCATAATGCCAAAACCCATTACTTGTATTTGACTTTCTTGCATTATTAAACTCCTTCTTCTCAAGGCATATGCAATCCTGTTAGCTTGGCCAACAATGTGCTTTAATACAAAGGTAAAACTATGAAAGTACTCTCTCCATTTAACATGCTTTTGGATTAATGTTTGGTTGCTCCATTTTTTTAGTGCTTGAACCACAAAATACAATTCTTTTTCATAGGATGAGTACTTCTTTCTTGCTTCATTCAGTTTCTCAATGAAATATGCTATAGGCTTCTCCTTCTGACTCAACACAACTCTAATAGCTTCACCACTTGCAACACATTTCACTTTGAAGGGTTTATTAAAATATGGTAGTATCAATACAAGTCGCTCAATGATCTTCTTTTTCAGCAACTGAAATCCTTTATCAGCTCCAATAATCCATTGGAATGGTTGTTTATCTTTTTTCATGGTTTCTATGATAAGAACACTTATCTTGCTAAAGATTCTAATAAAGTTTCTATAAAATCTTGACAACCCATGGAAACTGTGAACTTCAAAAATATTCTTGGGAGAAGGCCATTCTTGAATTTCTTTTACCTTCTCTGGGTCCATTTTCAATCCATCTCCGGATATGAAAAATATGACAAAACCCAAGTAAATAAGTTCTGGTTTTAGAAATGAACATTTCTTTAAATTAATCAACAATTACTCCTGTTGCAACTTTTCCATAACGTACTTCACATGCCTTAAATGCTCCTCTTTAGACTGGCTGTACACTAAAATTTCATCTAGATACACAATCACAAATTTCCCTATGAATTCCTTTAACACTTCATTCATTAATATCATGAAGGTGTTGGGTGCATTAGACAGTCCAAATGGTATTACCAACCATTCATACAAGCCATCATTGGTTTTAAAACCCGTCTTCCAGTCATCTCCTTCCCTAATCCTGATATGATGATAACTAATTTTCAAATCCATTTAGAAAAGAATCTAGCACCACTGAGACACTCCATTAAGTCATCCATACGAGGTAAAGGAAACCTGTACCTGATTGTGATCTTATTTATTTCCCTTGAGTCTATACACATCCTCCAACCATAATCCTTCTTCGGACTCAACACTGTTGGCACAACACATGGACACTGTTGGCACAACACATGGACTGAGACTTTCTCTGATCAATCCCTTATCTAGCAGCTCCTGCACTTGTTTTCTGATCTCTTCATTTTCTTGAGGAGTCATTCTATATGCATCCTTGTTTGATATACTTGCTCCAGGTATCAAGTCAATATGGCGAGTTATACTTCTCACATGTGGTAATTCATTAGGAAAGTCATCCACAATAATATCATTATATTCATTCAACATTTATTGAATTTCAAGAGGAAAATCTATAATTGTAGTTGTTGTAACAATTACTCTAGGCTTGCAGACTAAAGAAAAATTTACCTCATTGTCTTCCATATGCTGCAAAAACTCCATTCCACTTAGAAACAATGCCTTTGGATCGTTACTCTTTGTTGTACCTTCCTTTTGTAATGGTACCAAGGTATGGTTTATTCCATCCTTCTGAAACTTGTAAGTGTTCTTCTTCCCATCATGTATAACACTTCTGTCAAACTGCGAAGGTCTTCCCAATAGGACGTGACACACGTTCATTGACATGACATCACAAATAATTTTGTCATTGTAGCTGCCTACCTGCAACTCCACTTCACACTGCTCATTCACCAACAATTGGTGACCCTTTTGAAGCCAAGATACTTTAGAAGGTGTTGGGTTTTTATTTTTCTTCAATTTCAAATTTTCTACCACCTCCATGGACACTAAGTTATATGTACTCCCACTGTCAATCACCACATTACAACGCTTCCCTTTAACCTTGCAAACAGTCCTAAATAAGGCCTTTCTTTGAACTGGTTCCACAACTTCCTTCTCTGGCTTCAAAAACACTTTCTTCAATAATAAAGACTCTTCTGTTTCAGGTACGTTCTCTACCTCTTGTACCTTTGGTTCTTCTTTTTCTTCTGTTGGGGAAACAAAAACACTCCTCTGGCCCGTGTCTTTGTTTTCTGGACATTCATATGCCTTATTCTCAAACTTACTATACATGGAATCACCTTCTGGCTGTCCTTGCTGAACGGAGACACTAGATCCATATTTTGTTTCGTAGATCTTCCTCTACTTGATTGCTGTCTTCTTCCTCTGAAAAAATTCCTCCCTCTGCCAGACTGCCTCCTTGCAATATTCTCTTCAGCTTTCAAAGCAAGCTGATATGCTTCCTCCAATGTGTTTGGAGACAACATACTGATTTCATCTTGAATGTCTAATCTAAGACCATTCATATACCTGGTTATTTTCTCTACAGTGTCTTCTACATATCCTGCTCTTATATTCACTTTATAAAACTCCTCTGTGTACTCTCTTAAAGACGTTAATCTCCGTCTAAGGTTCTGCATTTGTCTAAACAAAGAAAGCTGGTAGTCTTTGGGAAATAACTTACCTATGAGTTTTGCAACCTTCACACCATCCCACCATAACGCTGCATGTCCCTTTAACTTGGTGACAACAAACTTAACCTTCTTTTCATCATCCATCTCTTCATATTCAAAAAACTTGTCCATGTCAGTGGTCTAATCCACGAGCTCTTCATGATTCAAACTACCACTGTAAGTTGACACTTCAAGCTTGGGCCTTGAAGTAGATCCAAGAACTGCTCTCAACATTCTAAGTTCGTCTCTTCAACTGCTAGTTCTTCTTCTAGAGATTCCTCCTCTGACTCACTTACATCTCCAGCTTCAAGATCTTTCTGTATGTTAACTTCCATGACATCTAGTCTTTCCTCCAAACTCTACATGGCTTCCATTAATTCAACATTGGATACATCTCTTCGACCTCTTCGACCTCTGCCAACTCTATAAGCCATGATCTGACACAAATAGTCACATTGATGTCTAAATACCTGGGATTGATCCTGCTTTGATACCACTAATGGTGCAGGCGATGAATACAATTTACTCCTCATGTAATATTGGAATTGAAAATATTTTTGCTAAACCTGGTGAGACTTTAATTCTGTAGGTAAGGTTAAATATTTTCCAAATCTACCCCAGTTCTTCCTTGTTAGCACCGAAAGAATTCAACGTTAAACCTACACGATCTTGTACAAAAAATTTCAATGCCAGATTTAATCACAATCGTTCACCAAACCAATCTAACGATCCCGACTTATCTGGACGATAAGTTAGGGTTCACTTTGCTACTTTAACAGTTCAGAAATAAAGGTTGAAAAAGACAAAATTGCCAAACGAATTAAAATCCTCGCTATTTCTGCACTCTTAACATCAATCGTATTCTAGATTATTAGGAAATGGTTGGGATAAATGACCACTGTCTTGCAGAACGATGGGCTTCGTTACTCCTGGAAAATAAACAACTCCACGCAAGAAGTTAACCTTGATTTCATTGATAACTTCAATCGATCTTCACTGTTCTTCAACTACATAGACAGTTTNTGGTTGGGATAAATGACCACTGTCTTGCAGAACGATGGGCTTCGTTACTCCTGGAAAATAAACAACTCCACGCAAGAAGTTAACCTTGATTTCATTGATAACTTCAATCGATCTTCACTGTTCTTCAACTACATAGACAGTTTTGATTTGTTTGCAGAAGTGCCTAGAGTTTCTCATGCATATTTAGGGTATTACATAAAAACTAAAGCGTTGAATTATATATCAATATAATTGACATCCATACACTGTTGTAAATAAATTAACAGGATCCAATTCACTCTCTCTCTAGGATTAATGATTTCATACAACAAAAATAACATTGCGACCAAATTTACACCCACAAAAATCCAACCTTCTATTAACTCCAACATCAAAATAAATACAACTCTTGAGACTGTTCAGATCCACAAGACTTGGATCAAATTTGTCCACTCTTGAGACTGTTCAGATCCACAAGACTTGGATCAAATTTGTCCATTTTTAGCCTCAAATCAATATTGAGGTTTATTTAGATAATTTTAGCAGTATACTAAATTTAAACAATTACATGGAAGATAAGAGGGAAAATATCTTATCCAACTTATTCAAACCTTATCAATCTCAACAAACTCAAACATTAAGGAACTAACTTCTACGTAAAGATTTATTTTGACCTTCTCTAGGTCAACTTCAAACTTTGACCAATGCCCGTGCATCAACATTTCTGGTGGAGTTGATGGGTTCCCTAGGTTCCCGAACTTCAATAACTAATCCAATTAAAAAAAGGGAGTACAAAAGAGAGCCTTGCTAACTAATCCAATTAAAAAAATGGAGTATAAAAGAGAGCCTTGTGATGGAGGAAGGACATTATGATGCAGCCTTATGCTGGAAGTTTTCTAATAGCCCTGCAAGTCCCTATTTCCCTAGATTTATGAGATTGTCTCGTACTATGAAAACTCTTGTTTTCAAGATTTGTGTTCCTCTTTATCTCGCCAGGAAGAAGCCTATTACTTCCTTGGACCCGTCAGGACGCAAAACTTCAGAGGTAGAATTCATCATCTCAGGCCTTAGGTGGAGGAACTTGGAGCCCAGTTCTAGGATCATGCTGCAACGGTTACAGGTTGTAACCAACTCCATTTGTTGTTATCAATAAAAGAGCTCTCATTCTCGTTCGATTCTTTGCGTTAATTCATTATTTCAATGATATTATATGCATCTTATATTGAATCTAACAAAGAATTTGAATTGATTATATTTAGTTAGTTAACGATAACTACTTTCTTAGAGTAGCATACTTCTTTGGTTGCAGGACTTTCAGAAGATCATTATCAAGGATTTCTGGAGCAAAAGACCTAAAGTAGGATCTAATTCAAACGTAGGGTTCCAGGTATGTCCTTCTTCCTTTGTTCTAAAAGTTAGTTATTAAAGGTAGTTATTTCTAATTGATTGTGTAATCAGAGGTTGAGAGGAGTCTTTTAAGGGCACTTCTTTGTTGTGGCCCTGAACCAAAGCCATAGGACTTAGATTTCCGTAACAAGGGTTATGGGTTAATGAGTTACTAGATGAACCAAGGTCGACAATGGTCAACCATGATCGACTATGGTCCACCATGGTAAAAAAGGTCAATCGTGGGTAACAATGTTTCATAGGGTTAATGAAAGTGGAGGGTTAATAGGGTTATTGGGTTACGAGATTTGTGGGTGATGAAGTTATTAGGTTAAGCAATTAATGGGTTAATTGAATATAAGTTGGCATGTCATTCATGGGAAAGTGAGTCTATAATTGATGTGGAAAACCATGGTGAATATGGTATATATAGTCAATATGGTAAAAATGTAAATTTTCAGACCCCAACCCAGTTTCAGTCTCACTAATTTTTCAGCCAATGTTTAATGCCCAAACCCAGTTTTATATCAGCAGATAAAACTTAGCAGAAAATAAATTTCAGAACTGAAACATGAGGATTCTGAACATTGTTTATAACGCAAAAATAAAATATCAACAGCACATAAAACTCAGAAAATATAGACAGAGATATTTTCGGTCTAACTTTGACCCTGGAAAAACCCACAAGGGGAAAACCAATGTGAGAGGGAGATTTTTATTATTTAGGAGTTTCAGAGAATTCTGTTACAACATATTCATCTTCAGAAATTTAAATGACAAATTTATCTCGACAACCGTGCCAAATCTTCACACAGGAAAATGAGCCAAACTCCTCAAAATTCTTTCCAGAATTTTTTGCAATCAAATACAGGTCTTCTCCTCGATTTCTGTGCCTCCAAAATGTCGTACGATCACCTTGAAATTCGTGCCAATTGCCTCAGCCCAAAATAGTGCAATAAATGTTGTACGACCGCCTTGGGAAACATGCCGAAACTTCCAGAAAACAACACAGTGCCTTCACCTCAAAATCTGTGCCTAAATATTAGTCGTACGGACTGTACAGAATCCGTACAGTACAAAATGTACTTCTGCCTCAGTTTTTGTGCCTTTTTTTTCCTGCTGTACGGAATTCGAAAATCCTACAGTAAGTCCTTTCTGCTTGAACTGTACCTTGCCTCGATTTTTGTGCCTTCTCTTCTTGCTGTACTACCTGCTCAATCCGTACAGTACAACTTGCCTTCAATGTTGTCCTTGCTACCTCGATTTCTGTGCTAGTTTGCAGCCTTGGAATGCATGCCCTAGCTCTGCAGAAATGGCTTCCTCTCCAAACTCGAAAATGCTCTCTCTCTTGCTCTCTCAAGAAAACGAAACAACAACCCAACAATGGGAGCACCCTCCAACCCTAATCGACCTCATGAGGTAGGTGAGGAGTTTTCTAATCCAATGGTTGAGATTAGATTAGATGAGTGGCTGAGATTTGATGTCTCTTCATTCACCCTCACTAAAGTCATAAAGTTACCTTTTAATTTGAATCTCACAAATTAAATGACTAGGGCCCACATTAGGCACTTTCTCACCCCTTAGGCACCTAGGGATGAGAAACACTTGCCTAGGTACTTTATTTAATTAAAAAATTTAACAAAAAATAGGTCAACCATGATCAATGACAATCAATAATGATTGATATTTTAGAATGAGGGCGAAGGTTTAGTGGATTAGGTTGTTAATAGGTTAGTTCATGGGTCAGAGGTAGGTGGCTAGTTGTTCTAAGTGGTTGATGTTGAATAATAGTTGACATTAGTGAGCATATGCCCAATATGGGTTAGGGGGTTATAGGTCAATGGGTTATTAGATCAGCCAAGGTCAACAATGGTAAACCATGATCGACTAAGGTTCACTATGCTAAATAAGGTCAACTATGGTTAACAATGGTCCATATGGTCAATAAGGGTGGTAATATACCTAAAGTATATTATGGCTACTATCATATTGCATGAGCTTTCTGGATAAATATTGTGTTGTAAGTTTTGAAACGTCCAACGTTTCAAGGGACACTCCACCCATCATCAGGGACACATGAAGCTCTAAGATGTTAATTTCTTTAACTTATATTTAATACCTTATTTTGTTATCTCTTTTCAAAATCGCCTTCTCATTTTCATAATTTAATATACCTACTATTTTATTAATTTTCCACCTCATATTCCTCCCTTCTCATCAACGGTCATATCTTTTTAATCTCGTATTCCTCCTTTATTCACAATGGTCATATCATTTTTACATCGTATTTTAATACCTTATTTTATTATCATTTTTACACATAACGACTTCCTTATCATTTTATTAATTTTTCTCATTGTATTCCTCTTTTCTCCTGAATGGTCATCTCCTAATATTTTCTTTAAATACCTCTTCTTAACACTCTTTTCTAACATCTTAGAGCTTCATTTGTCTCTAATGATGGGTGGAGTGTCCACTTGAAACCTTGGAAGTTTCAAAACTTCCTACACAATATTTATCGAAAGCTCATGCAATAAGACTAACTGTGGAAATCTACATACTCATATACTATTATATTCTTATAAACATTTTTTTATGTAATTATAATCTCAGGCCATAATGTACTTTTACTATATTATAATAATAATGAGTCATACATTTTCCTAAAGTGTGGTTTTTTTATTTCCATGGAATATATTTCTCGAGGAAACTCGTCGAGCCCTTCCCCTCATTCTAAGGATGGTACCTAGGGTAAATTAGATTCTATTAAGACTCAAGGCCTTGTCAACAGTCTCATGATATTTGAAAATATTCTCTAACGAATAGTTACATGTCACAAAGCAAGATTTGAAGTCACGTGAGGAGGATAACAATTTTTCTTTCAACTAAACCCCTTTGACTCTTAAAGAGTATGATTTATCACCCCAACTTGTATATATAAACACATGACAATTGTATCTCATTTCATTAATCCCATATAATTCATTCATATTAATATATATTATTATTTAAATATGGATATCATGGTCTTCCCTCTTCATAAATGACGATTTTGTAAAACGAACCATCATATTTTCTTCAATGGTATTAGAACGAGTTCTCTAGTTGACCTATGGACAATTTTATTTTTCCAAAGGAAAATATTTTTTGAGTAGTGATTTGGAAAAGAAAAAGAAGAAAATCGATTTGACATCCTCCTATTGAAGAACATAATAAACTCCGAGGATGTTGTTCCATCAAGGGTGGCTATCTCATATTCTTTCAAAAAAAGGCATCACCACCGAAATGTACAACTCATTAAACAATCATCAATGGACATTGCAATGATAGTCGACCAACATAGAGTTTCCATGTTTCAACCAAACTATTAAATAATTAGAATATATTTTTGATGTATAGAAGGCATTCATGGTTGTTGGAAAGAAACAAAATGCTAACTATTACACAACCTGCAATTTCCAAACAACCATTATAATGTTGGGGAGAAATAAAAACATGAACAAATGATATGACTTGCATTTGCTAACGACATAGATTATTTCGTGCATTTCCAAGGAAACATGGAGTTTCATTACAAATTTGAAATCATCAAGAATATAATAGAGATACTAGGATAATTATACTAGTGAAGAAACCATGAAGAAACATTCACATCACACCAAAAAAAATTCAATGAATCAACAATAAAAAAGTCAAGGATTTAGTAATAAAAAACATCTAGACAAAAAAAAAACAATGTGGCTGAGCCTCTCCTCTTGTGCCTAGGGTTTACCCTATCCCATACAATTGTTCTAACATCTCTACAGGTCACATTTGATTGTGTTAGTAAAGGAGTTGTGAAGCTAGTTTTGTGTAGGCAACCATTGACCCTAGCCACTATCAGTCTCAGACTATCCGAGAATTTCTAAAGACCACTTCTCTTCCATGTTGAAGGAATTCAACCCTACATCTTAGAAGATTACCACTTGGGATTTTTAGAAGGGAACAATATCTATATGCCTAACATATTTGGGGAGGAATCATTTGCTTCATTTCTTAGAACCGCAAAATCTATAGAAGAAATATGCAAAGTGAAGAGTAAAATTGTTAAAAGGGTAGAAGACATTCCTAAGATGGAAATTTCAACTCTAGAGGATAAAACAAAATCCATTATGCTGCATGAATGAGCCTTAATAAGAAAGTTTATAGGTGTATGGCCTAACCTTCAAACAATTTAGGTATGGGCCTCAAAGCATTGGATTTTTTGATATCAACTTATTTACTATGGCAATGGTTTTTTCTTGTTCTTATTTGATAGTAAAGAGGTTAGAGATCAAATTTTTAGATCAGTCCTGTTATCCATTGAGATTTTCCAGGATGTTTTTGGAACGATGTCGAGGCACCCAAGGGGCCAAGACTCAGGATGAATCTTAAGGTCAAATTTGAAATAAAATAATTGTGCAATAGTTGGGAAGTGTTTCCCTCTCTCTCTTTTGAAATTATAGGACCTCAAACAGTCTCAACTCAGATGAAAAATGCTCTCAACTATTAGAGGCATATGTCTACGAGTATTTTAGACAATCAAGATTAAAATGAGGATGGAATGATGGGTTAGAGGAAAGAATAAAATAAACACACATGGAATTGCTAAGAATGAATCCTATAGCCTATGGAAAAGGAATAGTGTGCTGATCAATTAAGAATTCAACAACTCTAACAAATGTATACAATTCTATAAAACATACTTCAAACAATTAGCATATTCATACACTCAAATTCATGGAGGTACCCTCTGCATATCATTCAAATGCACAAAAAACGTTGATAAGAAATGGTCATTCATTCCGAGGAAATCACTTCTATATCAATATTAAACACCATGCAATGACATTGAAAACAAGGTATGATATGATGCCTAAGCTTTTATAAACCAGATCTGATACAAGAAAAGAAAAAATGGGAGGAGATACTTTACAGGAACACATATACAATAGAAGGAGGAATTATAGACTGAAACTTAAATGTAGGGGATGGATCTCTGGTTGCCTGCTGCATTTATCAACTGATTGTGCTCAAGGTTTCTGTGGTCGAACAACTTTGGTTATAAGGAAACTCTTTAACTACCCAAAGTGCTGACCTTAACAATGGGTTCCTTCATTATATTTTATTTCTCTCGCTCATGCCCTAAAAATGCTTCTTGAAACCATTTCTAGCTTCTTGAATATTCTTTATGGCTTCTTGATTCTTGGGTGGTTTCTCCTCTGGTCAAAATTGATTACTTTTACCTACATGAATTATGTTATGCTGAGATCATTGGGCAGCTAAAAAATTACAGGCCAAAATATCCACTCGATCTCTATCCCTAAAGAGTCTATGTAATCATTTCTTCTGTCAATTGGCACTCGAAATAAAAAATCCACATGCATGATACTCAATAGCCATCAGATCAAATTTGATGAGAAATCTCAACCGTTGATCAAGGAAACACCCATTGGAAAAACCAAGGTTTTCAAAAGTTAAAAACAAAACAACCATCATATCACCCTGATTAGATCTGGACCGTTGATTAAATTCACACATGTCGGAGTGATCCTAGTCTGGGATTCGAACTGACCTTCAATGAGGGAAATCCAAGATTTCATCTTGACCGTTGATCAGGGTGTTGGAGATGGACTGTGATTTGCCAATATAGCTTGGTCACGGGTGAAAATTTCGCTAAGGAAAATATATCGAGCTTATGCCAACCTAGACACGTGGCAACACTTTATTGACCCACGCTGATTCTAATGTGGAAAGCAGACATGACATGTGTCACCTAGATTTGATATGCTTTTGGGTGCCTTTGGTGGGTTCCAACTTTCCACATGGAAACATCTGATTGGTTCTTATAGGGCTCTGATGGAGGGCTGTCATTAGATTTGGACTGTTGATCGATCCCACTTGAAAAAGGTCCAAGTAGATCTGGACCGTCCATTGGAGGTTCCCATCAGAGAGGTTAGGGTATGGACTTCAAACATGACTCCGACAAGGGGACTCTGAGACCGTATCCCGACCGTTGATTTGGAGTTGTGCAGAGAGGTCTGAAGATGCATGAGATCCGTTGATCTAGCTCAACCAAGAACCCAAAATTGGCTAAGGAAAAGATCATCATATTGATGTCATATAGGATATGTGGTGGCTTTCTATTTTCCCATGATGGTGCTGAGGTGGCAGGGGAATAGGACACGTGTCACCCAGTTTCAATACATTTACCTATGCATCCAGTGGGTTCCACATGCCCACATGGTAGTTTCATATTGGATATGATAATTCCCTACTGGTATGTTGAACTGGCATCTCTTGGGCATTTCACCAATGACGATCTCCACCTTGATCTCCGTCGTTAATATTTTGCTGAAACAAGGAGAGCCATTGATAAGGGCTCAACCAAAATCCATAAATGGATAAGGAATTCACAAAGGCATGCTGAAATCAGCCTGGGCATGCAATGGATTTTCACTAGTCCACACTGGTGTTGAAATGGAAGCCATGCATGACACGTGTCACCCATTTTTGGATGTTGACTTGTATGTCTGACATCTTCTCCTATCCATGTGGAAGGTAGTGGTTGGCTCTAACAATGATTCGCTAGCATGCCAAGCTATTAGCTCTTCCTCAACTTATCCTTGGTCATTGACGACGACGTCAATGTCATCACTATGTAACTTGAGCTAATGGGGAAACCCCAATGGATTTTTCTGACGATGACCCCCAACCTGATATCTACCATTGATCTGTCACCAATGCAAAGAGAGACATTGATTTGGCTCGATCCAAAGCCAACATAAACTAAGGAAACTATTTTCGCGTTGACATTATCTTGGGCACATGGAAACCTTATACTGGTCCTACGATGGTGCTGACGTGGCAACCAGGAAGGACACGTGTCACATGAATTTTTGACATATTCACCTGTGCATCCAGTGGGTTCCACATGTCCACGTGTCATCCCTTGGTTGGATATGAAAATGGTTTGATGGTATGCTGCTTTAGCTCCATGTGTAAATTTATGTGGTGGGGAAGTCGTCGTCGATGATAAGGAAATAAAACATGTTGCGGTGAACATGCATTTTTCCGACGACAATGTCAATGTCGATGATTGGTGGGCACTCGAATTTGGTCCCTGGGATATGGTCCCATGATAATACCCTTTTCCTAACATATTTAGGTCCCTTTCAGGCACCATAAGTCCCTTTTGACTCCCGATAAGTGCTTGAGTGCTCGAAACTTGCATTAGGTGCAAAAGAAACATGTTTTTTCTATTGTTTCCGCCATATTCCTTGTAATAGTTTGGTTCTTTTTACTTAGAGGCTTAGGACATTATCCTTTCAACCACTAATCCATCCAACCTTGGCTCGATTACTTCAGAAAAAATTCAAATATTTTCCAGGAACAAATATATCACTAAGATTTGGATCCAGCAAGGACAACATACCCATGTGGTTTACTAAGAACTATAGACCGAGTGCCTTATTCTTTTGGGTTATGGAGTCTGCCTGAAAAGATACATCTCCTTTAGACCTGGAAATTGATTTGATATGTGGCACAAAAAATTCTCACCAACTTATGTTGTTAGAAGCTTACCTACTTGCTGAAGTAATGAATGTTGAATCAAGTAAAATTAAAAATTCATGAACACAAATGAAAATGAATTATTTATATACAAGGTAACAAAATTTTGCAATGATCAGTATTGTAAGAAATGCTTGAGGAACCTCCCATTTGCGAGAGCCCCAAACAAATATCCATCCAACTGAGCTAAATCATAAGTGTTGTTATCTTGGAATGCAACCACTTGGAAGGGTCCAAGACAAATATTCTCAAACTTTCCATGTTTCCATTTAACTTCCCTTCGAGAATCGCATTTTAGGACCAAATCCCCTATCATGAAATTTCTTTCCTTGGTCCTTTTATCAAATATTTATTTTATTCTTTCTTGGTGAACTTGGGATTTTATCTGAACTTGTTCTCTTACTTGTTGTACTTCAATCAGTTGATTAATTCTTCTCTGCATGTCATTTGATTCTGCCTCCTCTTCTTATAGTAATTTCATCACAGGGAAGATGATTTGAATGGGGAAAATGGCTTCCAACCCATACACCAACTAAAAAGGGGAAGTTCCAATAGCTCTCTCTATGCTAAATTTGTTTGCCCAAACAACATATTTTAGGTGGGAGTCCCATGCCTTCTTGTTTTGAGATAACATTTTCTTGATAATATTGATAAGATTATTATTAGAGGATTTAGCCAAACCATTTCCTCGCAGATAGTAAGAAGTACTGTGTCCCAACTCTATGTTATAGTCACGACAAAACTTAACCAATTTGGCATATTTGAAAGCCTGAGCATTATCAACGATGATTTTCTTGGGTACCCAAATCTGGCCAAGATATTTTCCTCTAGGAACTTTGTGATGGATGCATTGGTGGCTACCCTTGTAGGTGTTTTCTCTACCCATTTTGTGAAGTAATATGTGGTTGCCAAAATCCATTTGTGCTGTCCACTTGAATTTGGATTAATTTCGCCAATGAAGTAAAATCCTTACTTCTAGAAAGGTGCCTCAACTTTGATTGGTTTTAGTGGGAGTGGCAACAACTTCTGCTTCCTTGCAAACATTTGACATTATACACATGATTGAACCAAGAAATTTACATCAGAAAATAAAGAGGGCCAGTAATACCCAGCTCTAAGGATCTTGTATGCAATGGCTCTCCAAGCATGGTGACCCTCACACACACCATTATAAGACTCAATTATTATGCCCTCAATTTCTTCCTTAGTGAGGCAATTTAGTAGGATCCCCCCCGGGTCCTTCCAAAACAAAATTTTCCCCAAAATGCAATATTTTATAGCCTTAAGCTTAATAGATCTAGCCCTAGATTTATCCCATGCTAGTGAGCAACTAAAATTTTTCAAGTAAAAGATGATGTCTTTATACCAATTAGATTGAGAAAATTTGGCACTTACCTCTAAGAATGGTTCTTGTGTTTCATCCTCTTTAGACTCTACTGCTATGATGTTTGTTGACAGTGCATTCAAGTCTAAAACTTTGTAGTTAGATTTAGCGAACAATTTGTCTAGTCCTTTTCCTTTTACTAGCTTTGTGGGCTTGATCTCCACGTCATACTCTTGAAACTTAACAATCTATTTACTTCTTCTTCCCTCACTATCAAGCTGTGTGAGAATGCCCTTTATAGTACTGGTAGGTACATAAGTGATCCAGGAGGATCTAGGAATGCTCACAGAGGTCTAGGATGATCCAAAACATCAACAAAGGTCTAGAATGGTTTAGAAATGGTCAAAATTTAAATTCTTTAAATTGTCCCAAAAAATGTCATCATTGCATAGAGCTCGGCGATAGCTTTCCAACAGTGAAAATTTTTCCTCAAACAAAGTTCATATGCAAAAGTTATAAGCGGTCAAATTTCCAGTCAAACTTGGAAAAAAGTCAAAGGTCAAATTACTTGGGAAAATAAAGAGGTGACACATGTCACCACTACAAGGGTGACACGTGACACCTAATTGGAAACTGACTGGGGAGACTGTACCTCCAGGTATATGAATGGAAGGTTGACAAGTGGTAGGAAATTGGTTCAATCAAATGTTGACATGTGGCATGGAAGAGCCAATGAGAGGCTGCCATGTGGCAACCCCCCATTGGCCTATAATGGCTGATGCATATTAAAAGTTATGGAGTCAATGGGGATCGAACCCACAACCTCCATAACTTCCATAAGCCTTAACATAGCTCCCACTACCGACACGCCACAACAAAGGTATTAAACTCTACATGGAAACACATATTTGAAGTGGTTATAATGTATGGTTGGTAGAGAAAAGGGTCGAGGGATTATCCCTTGACCCATTATATATATGGCCAAATAATATAACATATAACTGTGAACTATATCCAATATTGGCGGGCAAGAAAATCTGGTTAACCATTAAATGAATTACTCGCACATATGTTAGTTATAAAATATGTTATAACTATATACCCAAAGTTCGGGTTGTGTCCAACTAATCAACCATATATATATATATATATATATATATATATATATATATATATATATATATATATATATATATATTGTAACAAAAAATCAACGGATCATATGATGGTCGGTGGGAATGGAACCCATGACCTACCATATATTTCCAACAAAATTAACCAATTCAAATACAAGTCCTGATTTGGTTATGGAAATAACCAAACTATATTTATATTCCAACCTTGGAATTCAGGGTTTGGTTAAGGGGTGCACGCTATTTAATGAAGCACCATTGGTACTGCACGTGGTTTGTAAGATCATCGTTTTGAGTTATCTGTGACCAAAAAAACCCACCAGACGTCGACTCTTTCAGAATCACTCACTTGTGCAAATAAAGTCTCACCCAAGGTATCTTGGGGACTACGAGAATTGGGTTTCTGCAATAGTGAGGGAATGGGAGGTGATCATTCTATTCATTCTTCCTTATTAGTTCCATGTGGGTAATTTTTTCCTTGTTTTGTATTAACTTACTTAGCAATTCAGACTCATAGTATCAATATATTCCAAATTACTGCATGGAATAATTGCAGTAACAATCATGATTATGGCGCAAATATTAAACATAAGACAAATCTAAGATACTATGCATCCAGATAGAATTAATAAAAAATCACATAACAAACATACAACACAAGATTTAACATGGTTCACCCAACTCTGAAATACATCAACAATGAATAGATTCTTTATTATGCTTTTGTTAAGTGCTTCAGGCTTGCACACTACGCTTACAAAGCTATATCATGGTATGTTTATCTTCTAATAGCCTAGCCGCTCTGCAGTGCAAACTCAACCCTTACATTCAGACATTATTCCTCTCTTATAGACTAAAACCAAACAATAACTGACTGGAACCCACAACAACAAGGAACAAATTATGTACTAAGACGAATCAACAATCAAAAGAACCAATATTCTCCCAACCCATTACATATTTACACAATCTAGGGATTAAAACCCTACTTTGTTCATTCCAAACACCCATTACATTGCATGGATAATTCAATTAATTGGTTGTTCGACTGCTTTCTTCCGCTTTTCCGTCTGCATGTTTCTTTTGCACTCTGACTGCTTGTTCTTCCTTCTTTTGTGCATCCTTCCATATTTAGCATGTTGAGCTATCATCCTTCCTTTTCGCCCTCTTTATTCTCCTGCTTTATTCTTTTTTTCTTCTTTATTCTTATCTCATTATGCACTATACTTATAGATGCACATATGTTTCTCATTGTTCTCCTGGATGTGCCTTAGTTGCACACTCCTTAATCTTCTTTCTTCTCCTGTGCACCTATGCTGCACACTTATTTTGTACTCAAGCCAAAACGTTATCCAAAAAATGCATGTCCAATAGGCCGCCAACACTCATCTGTGGCTCACCCTGAGCCACTCAGGCCTGTTTTCTTCTCTTCCATGCCACAACAAAATTTTGGGAAGCTTCATTTTCTACCTCCACTTCTTTGATTATTGTTGCCTCTATTTGTGTGATCTTTTCTTCCCCCTACACGATCAAGACTGTGAGTTTTTCCTCTTCCTCATATGCTGCTTGTTTGACCTTTCCCTACACAATGGGAAACTCCCCTATTATCCTCACTTCTTCTTCCTTAGTGGTCCCAATCATTGTTGAAAGGTCTTTTGTTGATCCCTCATCTTCTCCACTTCCAAGTATGACTGCCTCTGAGCCAAAATGGCTGTCATACGTTTCGTTGGAGGAAGTGTAGAAACCCTATCTGAAGCTTGATGTGCATTTTCTTGTGCTTCTCTTCACTTGGCCTCTATGGCATTCATCTTCGAGTCCTCTACCAATTATGTCCGAACTTGCGTGCTCTCCTCACACAGTTTTACACATTCTCCTTCTATCCCCTTAATATTGGAAACTGTTGTGGTCACCATTATTTCTCTGCCTGATCACACTTCCGATGGAGTTCCTAGCATTCTCTGCAATTGTAAGTCCTCAATCTGCACTTTGAATCCCTTGATGACTTCACCAATATTTAACAGTTGGTCTTCCATACTAGCTTCTATTATTATGGGGAATTTTGGAATTGCTTTGTATAGTTTCTGGACAACTGCTTGGGTTTTCTATGCTATCTGTTCAACTTCATCCTTCTCCTTCAGGGTTTTCCTGACCCTTTCCTCGGCCTCGGTTTTATTCTTCAATACCTCCTCCACCCAACCTTTAACTTCCTTGTTTTGTTGAAGCACAACATCATATTGTTGCTTCAACTGGAATATTTCATCCAGTATTCTTGTGAGCTCCTGATGTTCTTTCTCTCCTCTATTCTGAATTTCTTGTTGTAAGCTTATCTGCAAGTCTTGTAGTCTCTGCATTGACATCCTTTGTACAACTAGGTTTAGATGTCCTAGTGCCTTTACCTTTTGCTGCAATTTGGACTTGGGAATTTCTAGTGCATCTGTCTCAAGATGTATTATCTTGTGCCCAACTGCTAACTGGGTTAGTACCATATGCACACTTTATGCTTCCTTTCCTATAATCATGGATGGTCCTTCCTCAGTCCTGCGCTCTTTGGTGATGCTCACTGCTTCCAACATTTGTTGGAGTGTTGCCAGCTGATCCTGCACTCTTTTTTGATGTTCTACTTGCTTTCAGGTGGCTTCCTCGATTATTTCTTCTGCAACATCCTATACCTGGTAGCCGATCCTATCCATATCATCATTCGTTAAAGTATATACTGGGGCTTCTCTATGCGCTTTAGTATTTTTTTGCACCCCTCTTGCTGGTTCTTTTCACTTGAACTTTCATTTGAATCATGTCTGTTGAGATTATATCATGGATGGGCTAGTCATATCACTTGCGGCATTAGTTTGATCATTTCCTTGCTCTTCCTCTGAGGCCTCCTCAATTTTATCTTTCTCTTCTTCTTCTTCTTCTTCTTCTGGTTGTCCTATTTTCTTTGTTGTGCTTCTACAACCTTCTTCCTAGTCAGTCACTATCAAACACACATCCTCTGTCGTCAACTTGTAACTAGTTGGAAACCATTGATGCACTGGGTCCTTCTTGGCCCGCACATACATGTGATGCATGCCCACTTTAAACTGCATGATATCCTTATATGTTGTTATCATCTTTGCTGATATGCACCGTGTGTGTTGTTAGTGCCATCATTTTTTTAGTTACAGTCAGTCCTAGATAAGTCATGGTTCATGTGTTGAAACATGTGAGGTCAGGTATTGAGAAACAAATGGGTCGGGGGGGCATCATAATCAAACATGTGTGAATTGTAAAAGTCTTTTCCCAAAAGGTAGGTTCTTGTCAGAAAGAGGGAATTTATGTGCTAGAGGTCGAGGCAAGTTGTTAGAGAAAGGGTCACATTGATAGATATAATGAACATCATCACCTCATTATGAAGTTAGAAAGGATAAGAAATCACGATGCTCATATCACGTATACTTTGCAGCTCTTATCATTTGTACTTTGCACACTCCAAAGTGTACCTATCGTGTGAGTGTGCTTTACAAAACTTCAGCTCACTTCAAAACTTCTTGTCACCATGGATTTAGCGTCCTCTGTCATGATTCCATCCCTCGCCTATTCAATTATAAATTCCAGTCACCCCGCGTGATTCTCTTTTATCACCCGAGTTTATGCGTTGTCTGTGATATTTCCTACAAGTCCTGAGTTTTCTCACTGCGGGAAAGCTGATTGCCATCAACTATGTCGCGAACATGGTCAATCAAGATATCCGTGTTTGATCCATCTTAAATCATGGTTCAGAGCCTATTGGAGTTTTCCACAAGCTAGTCTATCGAAAGACAATTCCTCTCATGGTCATCCTTTCATCCTCAAAGTTTTCCCTTGTCACGCCCAAATTTTCTATTGTGCTTCCCTACTGCGACGAGCCCATCATTATCATTTCGCAACATCGACCTGTTCCTGCACCGAGAGTCTTCATGGTGCCTAAAGGCCGCACAATGAATTCCTAAATTCATTTTCGCTTGTTGCGCAAAGTTTTCGTCACTTCCCCTCTGACAGGTCTTAGGGAAGAGTATCATTATCCATTTTCCACATGAAGAGGGTGTCATATTTCATTACCATGCACGCAAAATAAACACACATTGCATCATGAAAAAATCCCAAGACATAAGGAAGAGGGTGCGGAGTGGCAGATCTGTGAGGATTGAGCCTCAAGACTTGGCATTAATCAACGAAGATCCAAATGTTAGGGCGTATTTTGAATAAGTCGGATCCATGCACTATTGCGAGAAAATCCAAGGATACAATGTGAATCTGGCGGAACAGTTTGCGCTAAGATTTAATGGGTTCCGCATGGTTATTGCAGGAATCACATTCTGGGTGACGAAGGAAACTATGTTAGCTGTGACAAAGATCCCTCTGCATGGTGAAAGGTGGTCTAAGGGCATGCCTTTGGATGTTCTATGCCATGAATAATTCATCAAACCAAACTGTCTGAACGAGAAAATTGGAACGGGTGTTCTGAGTCAGTATCTACGAGAGCCTTTTCAGAAATTCCTGAAGGGGATTAGAAAGTATTTCACCTATGAAAGAAGGTTTGATAGAATATACCCACATCACGTCAGGCTGCTGATGCATTTCATAGGGAAGAGGCCTTTGAAATTACCTTTATTCTTGCAACAAATTCTGGGAGGAATGGTGGACAACATCCAAGCCGAAGCAAACCAACTGAAGAAGAACTTATCCAATATATCATTAATCAAGTTATTTATAGTTGAGGAATTGAGGCGACTGGGCAAGGATTGGGATTCATTTATGTTTTCAGTCGACATCCCAGGGACCCCAAAGGAGATCCCCCTCTACCCATAGAAGAAACAACAACTCACAACACGAAGGCAGGAATAGAGGGGGCTGCTGGAAAAGGAAAGAAAGTGGAAGGCTCATCACCCTAACAATTAGTACCATGGAAAAGAGGCATGCCAAAGAAGAACAGGGAGCCTGGGGAGGCCCAAGATCCAAACAAACCGTGCACCTAATCTGTCGCTAATAAGTTACTCATGCGTGTTGTTCAGGTAGAACCTGTCGAGGGTTCGAGGTAGGAAATCTGTGATAGACAGAGAAGGCAGGGAACTGAAAGCATGGATGTTTGGGAGCCATAAAAAAAACTAAAGAAATCAAAACTCCCTATTGTTGATTTGTACCGGGAGAACAAGGAATTGAGAAAGTAGTTAGCGGAAAGGATTGTCAAAACATCAGTGTCCCAGAGATGAGAAGGGAATGTGAATTGACTCAAGAAACAACTCAGAGAAGCGAAAGACATGATCATCTAGTCATGCGAGGAACAAAGAATGTTAGAGGAGATAATCGTAGAGCACTTCAAAGAATGTGGAACGACCATGGAAAAAATCTGTGTGACTCTGGCCAATACTCAAATGAAGTTGAAGGGGAATGCGGTCTTGCGAAGACAGGTAAAGAATCTGGAAAGGTGAAAATGGTCTCTCAGGAAGACACTTAGAATATCGAGACTACAAATGAGGCCAGAAACATAATTGACCTAACCCCATTTTTGTCTTTTTGAACGTGGCATGAAATTCCTCTCTCCTCATGTTCCATTTCCTTCTGTGAAGCAAGGAATTTGACGAGTATCCACGTGGTGGATGTATGTCGCGCAGATGTTGAAAACCCACATGTAGAGAAGGAAAAATGTAGGCAAAAGCACAACAGTTTTGAGGGAGATGCGTTGTCCCTTGAATGTCATCACCATATAGAAAGAACGAGTGACAATCCACAATCATCCACCATACCAACCTGCCACATGCATACTGCGGCCAATGATCGCATGGAAGCAATCAAAACCCATTACACTAGGTGGCATAATTATGTGAGAAGTGCTCAATCATTCATGAAACCCTTCAAAGGAGAAACGTTAATGCATCAGTTCTTAATGATGGAATATTCTTGATGACCAAACAATCATGGTAAAGACGTTGGTTATGACATGATTGGGTACATCTGGATTCCTATTCTTTGTAAGTCCCATTCGAAAGATCATTTGGTAGGAAATAACCAGAGCCAAAATTCTAGGAGTAGTAGTTTGAAGCATGGCAACCCAAGGGGCACATATTTTCTATAAATTGCATATTTTCAATGTAAGTGAGGCTGGTTGGAAAAGTAGTGTAGACAGTAGACTGTTGAATGTAACTCTCGAATTCGATTGAAATATAGTGCAAAGGTGCTTCGGATTTGATGAAAAGATTCGAATGGTGGTGGTTTGATGTATTGTGATCTCTCCTATGTATGTACTTCATTTTTTATGTATATCCATGTCTTTACTTTGTTTAAATTAGAACGTTTAATAAGTATAGAATTCATCGTGCAGTGCTTTTGACTTCGCCATTTAAACTCCTGTGTTTTCTTCTAATTAATTTAGAATTCATCTCCAATGGTGCTCTAAGTTGCTTTATGTACTTTTTATCTCACCACACACAACGAAATTTGAACTGAAAGACCATTTCCTGCTTAGCCTTTATCATCTCAAGTTTTAGTTAGCATGTCATTTATTTCTCTTTCTTTTTGGGAATTGAGTCCATGGCCTAAGGTTTTGTATTTTCTTGCCAATAGAACCAAAAACATTTCATGAACACAATAAACCTAGCCGACAATTCAAAGCCATTATATTTTAGAGACTAAGTCTCAGAGAGATCCCTCTCTAGGTCAGAAAGGCTTGTTTCTGGTCTTAAAGTTGGTCTGTAGGTTACCTCTGACATTTGTTTTCTCATCCAAACGAATTTACAGAGTGATAATATCTTGGCACTGCTGCCAGGGATGAAATTGAATAAAACTTTCCCTGGGAGAATGACTAAAGCTATAGTTTTGGCCCCTGATGGTAACCGTGTGTCAGACGTCTATATTTGCTGAAACCTTTACCCTGGAAACTACAACAAATAAGACTAGTAGCATAGAGTAGTACAAATAAGAAATCTTGGCTCCAAAGAAATTTTATACCAGAGCCAACCCTGATCCGGACCCTGTACCACCCGTGTCTGATCCCAAAAAAATTCTACGCAGGGTAAAGGAATAGGTGCTAGACCCATTCTATTACCTAGAAAAAAACCTATCCTTACCCAAGGATGGTATACAAAGCATCGATGAACCTGATTTCGATACACTGTTCGAGAAAATCCTGTTCAAGTCTAAATCAGAAACCTTCTTGGATGAGATAGTCTTCGATGAGAAGAGGTTTCAATCTTTGATACCAAACAAAATCCCATTAGCTGCTGTAATACCCACTCAGAACATTCTGCCAATTCCAAACCCTCCTAGATTAATGGCTGCCAAATTCACCCCTCTTTTGCTGCAAGCCCAATTGCATGATTTTCCCCAGAACTATAATCAAAGGATTCAACTATATGATGCCGAAGGAAACACCTCTGCCCAAAAGCACTTGGACTGGTTCAATGATTTTGTTGATCTAGAAGTGGTCAATCACGAGGATGAAAAAATGAGATTGTTCGCGCAAAGTATTTCAGGGGAGGTTAGGAAGTGATTTAAGGCCCTTCGAGCAACGACCATCCCCAATTTTGCAGTGTTTGAAACATCATTTATTGCCAGATGGGGAGATAAAAAGAACCCTCTGCAACTACTAACTCAGTATAACAATATGAAATGATCATCAGAGGAAAAAATGCAAGAGTTTTTATCCAGATTCATGAAGGTATTCAACTCAATACCTACAGAAGTCCAACCACCTCCCAGAGCTGCGTAACTTCGATACACTAATTCCTTTGACAACGATTTCACCTCACTACTGATAGAAAGAAGATCTACTACTTTAGGCACTATGATGAGTGACATAATCAAAGTCGAAGTAAATCTGATGGTGTCAGGAAAGATCAAACAAAATTTTGACAGAAATGGGAAGAAGCCCCAAGGAGACACAGAACCCTCTACGTCTTGATTGTCAAATGAAAAGTTTGAATTAATGATGAAGACTATGGAGAAGCTGATGGAAAGGATGTCCATGGAGAACAATCCCTCTACCAGGGAGAAAAATGATTTCCAGCCTAGAAATAAAAATTTTAGAAGGGCTCCAGTCCTGCAGATTAGGCTAAGGGACCAGAGGGGTCAAGGTGATCAACAAATAAGACCTCCATTCCAAAAAAACTATGCAAATGAAGAATTTGATCAGATGATCCAAGACCAGATGCATTGTTGTGATGACACAAATACACACGTGTTCTTAACAAAGGGATAACATGATCAATTCATGGACACAAATGATGGTATAATGCTCGAGAATGAGGACACGTTGTCTTTAAAAATGAAGGAGTTCAGGAAAGGATATCACAATGCAATCATGTAGTTTCAAAAGTAATACAACCTCAGAAGTAGAAACAAGTCTGCAGAGCCTCAGCAGACAAATCCTACAAAATAACCTCAAGCGAACACTCCTTCCTCAAGTCGACCAAAGAAAGACAATCCAACAAGGGACGCGATGGAGAAAGGAAAATCAAAGGAAGAATATTTAAAGAAAGCGTGGGAGGTGAGTAAGGAAATGAGTGTCAAAGAGGTAGATAAAACTCCTCCTCCCTTTAACTTTGAGAATGAAATGATGAAAATTAAAATCTCCATTACTTTTAATGAGCTAATCAAGAATGGAGAGTATAGGGATCAGATCATTAAAATGTTAAATATGGAAGAGGCTCCCGACACCTTGAACATCCAGGAGGACCACCCTACCATCTTATTTGATCCACACGTAGAAGAAACTGGAGATACTGAGGACGTTCCCCCTTTCTATGTCAGCCTCAAAATCCATGACATGACTTTTCATAACGCCAAGTTGGATTCATGCGTGTTGCACAATCTCATGAAAAAGGTGGTCATGGACGAGTTAGGATTGGACGTCACCAGACCTTGTCAGGATATTTTCTCTTTCGACTCAAGAAAGGTGAAATGTTTGGGTCTGATCAAATATTTGGTTGTGTCATTATCTCAAATTTCTTCAAAGAATTTGGTCATGGATGTGGTGGTGGTCGACATCCCCCCAAAAATTGGGATGTTGTTATCCAGATTGTGGGCTGCGAAATTAAAGGGAACCCTGCAGATGGACATGTCTCATGCTACCATCTTTATTTTCGGCCAAGAAAGAAGATTGTATAGAGAGGTGCTGCTCAAGTACATGGTGAGTAGCAAGACCCAACTGAACAATCATCCTATATACTCTGTCGACACCAAAATTGGCTCCTCTATTTTTTACAATGACTTAAGTTTTGAAAAGGAGGAGCCGACAACTATCATGACTGTCGAAGATAAGGCCGTACATTGAGCAGAGGAATGTGCATATCAGAGAAACCACATGGAAAATGAAATGTGGAATATGAGCTTCGATGGAGCTGTCAGCAAGGAAGGATATGGAGTTGGTGTATGGATAAATCCTCCCAAGGTGGGCTCCAAGCTCTTCTCTTACAAACTCTCCTTTGATTGTACAAATAACATGGCTTAGTATGAGGCACTAGTTTTGGGACTCATAAATTTAAAAGAATTGGGCGCTAAGAGGATAGCGGTGCATGGAGACTCTAAGCTCATCATATATCAAGTGAAGGGTATATACTAGTCCAAGCACCCAGACTGAGAGGATATATAAATCTAGTGCTAGACCTCCTCGAAGAGTTCTCAGAGTATAATTTTTCAGTGATCCCTAGGGGGAAAAATCAAATTGTGGATTCCTTGGCCACCTTAGCTTCAATGTTTAAAATTCTGATTTTTCCCAACAGGAAGTATGAGATTGAAGTCAAACACAGGCATGTAGTAACTAATAATATCAAGTATTGGCAGGTGTTTGAAGATGACAAATAGGTGGAGAGGTTCCTCCAAATGAGCGATGATTTCATTAACGTAAACATTGATGATTAGTGTTGTTGCGAAGAAGATGAAGACGCAACTATGCGCAGTGACGATGACCCCTTTCAGAACCGGATAAATGGAAGGGATATAGTGCAGCTAAAAAATGACATCATCCACAAAGGATTGGTTCCATTATAAAATATGTTTGATGAAAACAATGTAGCCAAAAATCCCAGGATCACTACAGATGATGAAGATATCGAGGATTGCAACATCAAGACTCAAGAGAATCCTAAGATAATCAAATTGTCAAAGACACTCAGTCCGATGATCAAGAAAAGATATATCAACCTCATGAAATATTTTCCTGATGTTTTTGCGTGGAGTTATGAAGACTTGAAAGTCTATGACACTAGAGTAATTCAACATGTCATTCCCATCAAGGAGGATCAAAAACCTTTCAAGCAAAAGCTAAGACAGATCAATCCCCTGTTTCTACCGCTGATTGAAAAAGAGGTAAAGAAACTATTTGATGCCAAAATTATTCTTTCTTTGAGATTTTCAAAATGGGTGGCCAACCTTGTGCCTGTGAGGAAGAAGAGTGGCGAAATAAGGTTATGTGTGGATTTTCGGAACCTGAACAGAGTATCCCTCAAAGAAAACTACCCACTTGCTAATATGGAATACATCCTGTAGAAGGTAGTTGGATCCCATAAAATGTCGATGTTGGATGGTTTTCCTAGTTACAATCAGTTCATGGTACACCTAGACAACTGGGAGAAGATAGCCTTTATGACACCGTGGGGTACGTTCATGTATGCAAAGATGCCTTTCGGTCTTATGAGCGTTGGAGCTAGTTTCTGGAGGGATATGGATATAACATTTGATGAGGAGAAAGACAATTTTATTTTCATCTACATGGATGACATCACATTATTCTCTGATTCCGACGAACAACATCTTGAGCATCTGAAGAAGGTCTTCCAGAAATGTAGAAAGTTTGGCATATCATTAAATCCAAAAAAATCAAATTTCGGGATGCAAGAAGGAAAACTGTTGGGGCACATCATCTCAAAGGAAGGCATAAATATAGACCAATATGGTGGAAGGGATTCTAAATATCATCACTCCTATGAACAAGAAAGAGGTACAATCTTTCCCGGGAAAGGTAAATTTTCTGAGGAGGTTCATTCTGAATCTAGATGAAATTAGAAAGAACATCACGAGTATGCTAAGAAAAGGTAATAAGATAAAATGGACCCTATAATCTAGGAAATCCTTTGAAGACATCAATGTGGTGCTGACCAAATCTCCCGTATTAGCCAACCCAAAATTTACAAAGGATTTTATCTTATTCTCCTTTGCCTCGGAGCACACCATCACTGGCATCATGTTACAAAAGGATGAACATAATTTTGAAAATGTTATAGCCTATTTCAACAGGAAATTGAGAGACTCCCCATTGAGGTATGATATCATGGAAAAACAAGCGTACACCTTAGTGAAATACCTCAAGGAATTCAGGACTTATATACTAAATTCCCACGCCATTACTTATGTTCCTAGGAATTCCGTCAAGGATATCCTGACTCAACCTGACCCTGAGGGGAGAAGAGGTAAATGGATCAAAGTAATGATGGAGTATGACCTCAAAATAAATCCAAAAAAGTTGATTAAGGTTCAGGGGCTTGCAAAATTGATGGCATAGTCGAACTATGATGTTTTGGGAATAAACTTCATTGCTGATCTGTCGGAGAACCCTCAAGAAGAAGCAGTCCTGCAGGTATCTCAGAAATTCATCGATTCACCTTGGTACTCTAACATCATTTACATATTGAGAAATTTGCAAGCTCCTCCAGGGTTAAGTAAAACAAAGGATAGGTTTTTGAAGTTGAAGGAGGCTAAGTTTTTCATCCTAGATAACTCTTTGTATTGGAAGGATCCAGGAGGGATCTTGCTAAATTGTTTGATGGATGAAGACACAAAATGATCTATCAAGGAGTTACACAAAGGGGACTGTTGGGGGAATCATTAATGGAATACCAACGCACATAAAATATTGAGGGCATGATTTTATTCTCCCAGTATTTTCGTAGATCTATAGAAGGAAGTTTCCAGTTGCCCCAAATGCCATATATTCGATGGAAAAAGAAAGTTGCAATCTCTGTCGTTGAAACCCATCTCTATCAAAGTACCGTTCATGCAATGGGGTTTGGAATTTATAGGAGAAATCCATATTCCATCCCTGGCTCATCATAGATGGATACTAATGGCCACAGACTACTTCACCAAATGGATTGAAGTGGTCCCCACAAGGCAAGCTACTGACATAGTTATCATTAAGTTTCTAGAGACCAATATCTTATCTAGGTTCGGGTGTCCTTTCAAGATCATCACGGATAATGAAACAACGTTCAAGCCCAAGAAGATGGAGAAGTTTTGTAATGATTACAACATAACCCTAGGACATTCTATGTCTTATTACCCACAGGGTAATGGATTGGAGGAATAATCCAACAAAATCTTAACCATAATTATTAAAAGGATATTGCAGGACAACAAGAAGGTATGACACAAAAATATTATCTATGCACTATGGGATGACATAATCACTACTAAAAAGTCCATCTCCACATCTCCATTCCAAATTGTATATGGCGCGGAGGCAGATTTCCCCACCTCGCTGGGATTTCCCGTCAGGAGGTTACTGTAAGAGCAAGAGGCTAAACCAAACGACGATTAGAGGAGGATAAACCAATTGGGTCACACACAACAAATGAAGGAACAAGTTTTCAACTGATCACAGCTTCACCAAGATAGGATGAAGAATATTTTTGACAAGCACTCTAAGCAGGAGCATTTCAAGGTAAATGATCTGGTGCTGAAGTGGGACGCGAGGAATGAAGACAAAGGGAAGCTTGGAAAATTCGATCATCTTTGGATGGGTCCATTCAATATTGTTGTGTATCAAAGGAAAAACACATATTTTCTATAAGAACTTAATGGAGAACTCACTGGTGGGGGACGTGTGAATGGCAGGTTCCTTAAACATTATTTGGTTTAGTATGGTCTGTTTCAATTTTAATGTCATTGTAAATAGTCATTTTTTATGTTTTCAAAGAAGACATTTCGAGCCAGTAGTTAGCAGAAAATTGAAGCCCAGAGAGAAGGCCCTATGTTTATGCTGAGTCTAGTTATGACTATGCCAAGAAGGTCTAGGGTGAGTCTTTTCCATTTTTTTAGAGTTTGAAAATCAAATAAAGCCCAATGGTTAGGCACCTGGTCTGCTGTTCTTTTCCAGCTCACCAGGAGGATATCATCCCTATTGGAGCCAACTGTTAGCACCATCATTTTTTCAGTTAGAGTCAGTCCTAGATGAGTCATGGTTCATGTATTGAAACATGTGAGGTCAGGTACTGAGAAAAAAATGGGTCGAAGTCAGCAAGTGGTGGAGCTGGCCCTTGGAGTCGGGAAGGGGCATCATAATCAAACATATGTGAATTGTAAAGGTATTTTCCAAAAAGGTTGGATCCTTTCAGAAAGAGGGAATTTACGTGCGAGAGGTCAAAGAAAGTAGTTAGAGTAAGGGTCACATCGACATATATAATGACCATCATCACCTCATTATGAAGTTAGAAAGGATAAGAAATCACAGTGCTCATATCTCGTATAATTTGCAGATCTTATCATATGTACTTTGCACACTCTGAAGTGTACCTGTCGTGTGAGTGTGCTGTGCAAATCTTCAGCCTGCTTCAAAACTTCTCGTCACCATGGATTCAATGTCCTTTGTCATGATTCCATCCCTCTCCCATTCATTTATAAATTCCAGTCACCTTGCGTGCTTCTCTTTTATCATCCGATTTCATGCGTTGTCTGTGATCTTTCTTGCAAGTCCTGAGTTTTCTCATTGCGGGAAAACTGATTTCCATCAGCTATGTCGCGAACCTGGTCAATCAATATTTCTGCATTTTCTCTGTCTTAAATAATGGTTAAAATCCTGTTGGATTTTTCCACAAGCTAGTCTTTCAGACGTCAGTTCCTCTCACGACCATCCTTTTATCAGATATTATTTTCGGGATTAACTGCGTAGTGTATGTCATTAATCTATGACCCATATTCATGAGTATTAGTCTCAACTGACCAATAATTATCATGATTTGAATAGTCCACTTAGCACTCATTGCATCAGGTGATGCTCACAGGGGTGAAGAAATGGGATTGAAGCCAATGAAATGAATCGCATAGCATCAATCATCATCCTTTTATCCTCAGAGTTTTCCCTTGTCATGCCCAAATTTTCTACCAAGCTTCCCTATTGCGACGAGCCTATTGTTATCATTATCTCAGCATTGACCTGTTCCTTCACCAAGAGTCCTCATGACGCCTGACGGTCACGTAGTGAATTCCTAAATTCATATTTCATTATTGTGCGTACAAAACAAACACACATTGCATCATGACAACATCCCAAGACATAAGGAAGAGGGCGCGAAGTGGAAAAGATGTGAGGATTGAGCCTCAAGGCTTGGCATTAATCAATGAAGATCCAAATTTCAGGGCATATTTTGAACAGGTCCGATGCATGCACTATTGTGAGAAAATCCAAGGATACAATGTGAAACTGTTAGAATAGTTCGCGCTCAGATTTAATGGCTTCCACGCGGTTATTGCAGGAATGACATTCCAGGTGATGGAGGAAACTCTGTCAGCCAGGATAGAGATCCCTCCGTGCAGTGAAAGGTGGTATAAGGGAATTCCTTTGGACGTGCTATGCTATGAAAAATTCATCAAACCAAACTTCTTGAACGGGAAAATCAGAACGGGTGTTCCGAGTCGGTATCTACGGGAGCATTTTCAGAAACTCCTGAAGGTGATTAGAAAGTATTTCACGTGTGAAATAAGGTCTGACAAAATATACCACATCACGTCAGGATGCTGTTGCATTTCATAGGGAAGAGGCCTTTGAACTTACCTTTCTTCTTGCACCAAAGTCTAGGAGGAATGGCAGACAATGTCCAAGCCGAAGCAAACCCACCAAAGAAGAACTTATCCTGCTGAGAAGGGAATGCGAATTGGCTTAAGAAAAAACTCAAAGAAGTGCAAGACATGATCATCTAGCTGTGAAAGGAATAAAGAATGTCAGAGGAGAGAATTGCAGAGCACTTCAAGGGATCTGGACCAGCCATGGAAAATATCCATGCGGCTCTAGCTAGTGCTCAAGCGAAGCTGAAGGGAAACGTGGTATTGTGAAGATAGGTAAAGAATATGGAAAGGAGCAACTGGTCTCTTAGGAAGATGCTTAGAGTATCAATATTGCAGATGACGCTAGAAACATAATTGACCTGACCCTGTTTTTGTCTTTTTGAATGTGGTACAAAATTCCCCTCTCCTTGTGTCCCATTTCCTACCAGGAAGCAAGGAATCTGATAGGTATCCATGCGGTGGATATACATCATGCATATGCTAAAAACCCACTTGTTGAGAAGGACAACTGTAAGCGAAACACATAAAAGTTTTGAAGGAGATGTGTGGTCCCCTAAATTTTGTCACCATCTGGAAAGAACGAGTGTCAGTCCATAGTCATCCTCCATACCAACCCATTACATGCATACTATGACCAATGATCGCATGACAACAATCAAAACCCGTTACACTAGATGGAAAAATTGTGCTAAAAGTGCTCGATCAGTTGGGTGACCCTTTGAACGAGGAACACTGACACATCACTTCCTAATGATGGAATCTTTCGTATGACTAAAAGATCATGGTAAAGACGTCAATTATGACATGATTGGGTAGAGTTGGGTTCCTATTCTTAGTAATTCCTATTCGAAAGATCATCTAGCAGGGAATAACTAGATTCAAAATTCTAGGAGTAGTAGGCTGGATCATGACAGCCCAAGGGGCACATCTTTTTCTATATATTGCATCGTTTCAATGTAAGCGAGGTTGGCTGGAAAAGTAGTGTAGACAGTAGGCCTTTGAATGTAACTCTTGAACCTGATTGAAATATAATGCAAAGCTCCTGAGACTTTGATGAAAAGATTCTAATGGTGGTGGTTTGATGTATTGTTATCTCTCATATCTATGTACTTCCTATTTTCTGTGTATCCATGTATTTACTCTGTTTAAATTTGAACGTTTAATAAGTCTAGAATTCATCGCGCGGTGCTTTAGGCTTCGCCATTTAAACTCCCATGTTTTCTTCTAAGTAATTTAGAATTAATCTCCAATGGTGCTCTGAGTTTCTTTATGTATTTTTTCTCTCACCACACACAACGACATTTGAACTGAAAGACCATTGCCTGCTTAGCCTTTATCCTCTCAAGTTTTAGTTACCAAGTCATTTATTTCTCTCGCTTTCTGGGATTTGACTCCATGGCCCAATGTTCTGTATTTCCTTTCCAACAGAACCATAAACATTTTACGAACATAATAAACCTAGCTAACAATTCAAAGCCATTATCTGTTAGAGAATAAGTCTCAGAGAGATCCCTCTCTAGGTCGGAAAGGCTAGTTTCTGGTCTTAAAGTTTGTCTATAGGTTACCTCTTTCATTTGTTTTCTCATCCAAACGAATTTACAGAGTGCTAACATGTGTGAAACTTGATACATGATAGTATCGAAATATACAAAGAATACGACGTTGTTGACTTGTTGTCTTCTCTTGTTCGTTGTATGCCATAAGTTTACATACTTCTCGGACACGTTTCCTTTGTTGGATGAATCCATGTGCTGATAGTAACCCGATTCCTGCCACCCTATGAGAAAAATAAAGATCAACAACCATGCGTAATGGAATTCCATGCCCTTTTCCTATGCCTCAATACAATTATGTAAAAACTGATTCACGAAGAAGGTTACCCATATCATATGAACCCCTTCCACACATTGATGTCATCATTTTTTTTCAAATCAAGTCATCTCTTTCCTCTAAATTTCTGGAACTTGTCCTTCATTGACTCTGAGAGGGCAGCCTCTCTTGTTTTGTTGAGAAACATGGCTGGATCCTCGCTAACCTTTGGGAGTCCTGTAATATGTGCGATCATAGTAGTATCGATTGATATTGGGGGATCCATCCATAGTGCCCCCCTGTGAACACAACTGAGTAACATCTTTAAACTTGCATTTATCTCCAAACTTTGCCTGAAATGTGGAATATATAACAAGTTCAATATACCTTCCTTCTCCAACCCTGTCGTCCACTCACATGTCCCCGAAAAGATTTCTCCTATACCTGGTACACTCCTCGTGCAAAAATATTTTTCCTTGGCCAACTATGGGAATTTCTGTTCATCGGTGATGTCATGGTCCATGAATTTAAGACCTGTAATCTTTTCAAGCATCTCTCTTTCCAAGCTTACTCCAGGCGGAACTTGTGTTGTCCCCAATGGTTACTTACCATTGGTGGGTACATGTATCGGTGGTGCATTATCCATCCTCAGTGGTAGGTAATATTTGTGGAAACTCGTCTGTGATGTTGAATCCAAAACTATCACTACTTCATCGACCTCTAGTGTCTCTACTAGTTATTTTTCTTGTTTTCACCCTGCTGCAGATGGTGCTCCAACTTTGGGTGGTGCCATTCATCTTCTGTGATGGATTCTTGGACTAGCTCTACGTCTCTTCGCTGGTAGTTGTATCTCGGATTTGGTGCTCTCGAATTCTCTCTAGTTTGATTTTTTTTCTCTCTCTTTCAAGCAACAATGACTTACACTTAATGAATTAGTGGTGTTTTTGTGCCTTCATGCCAATTGTACATGTATCATCCTTCCTTAACTACCTTATCCAATCTGCCACTGTGGTTGATGAGTTGTAAAATAAATGCTTCTTTATTACCAAATCTATCGTGTGATTTTTCCCTTGTACTACCAATCTGTCATGATTTCCAGTGGATTTTACCATTTAAGATTATACGACACCTTTATGACCTATCATTCCTACTTCACAACCGTTGTTTCCATGATTTAATGATTTTACCGGTCTTGTCATTGCTAAACTGTGCAATGGTTCTCGCGATTACATCTATGTACTTCACAGTATTTCTCTTATGTGTCTTGTCTTCTAAATTGGCACAGTTCTATTCTGATGTGTGATAACCATTCTGTCTGCACAAGTTCTTATGCCTTGGTACTGTAACACTCTTTTTCATTTTGCTATATCTACTTTTTATTTGATTTTCTTCCTTTTTCTACTTTTTATTCATTTTTCCTTATTTTTCTTGCTACTATGGTGTAAATGTGTTGAACCTACACATAATAGATCTAGCTAAACAATAGTACACACACTTTCAAAGAGAATTGGAGAAAGAAGAAGAAGGAGAGAGAGAATGAAAGAATTCTCATTAACCGTATTCCACACTCAAAGAGTGAATAATTTACAATATCTATCTATCTATCTATCTATCTATATATATATATATATATATA
>ML791479.1:101931-137362 GCA_009831015.1 Picea engelmannii
AGTAGTTACGGGAGTGAACTGCCACCTAGTCCAGTCTCTCAGGCAGTTACAGGAGTGAACTGCCACCTAGTTGAGTTAACTAGTCAACTAGTCTTCAGTTAACTGATTGAACAAAGAGTAGTGAGGAGTTAACTTAGGGAATCAAGTGTAATGAGCTAGTCTAGTGAAAATCCTAAGGCAAGTGCACATTATCATGGTGATGATCCCAATGTTGGATGGTGACAAAACCAATGCAGCATCTAAACTCAACTCAACTAGTCAAATTGAAGTGTCAACTGAAAGAGAATATTCTCCAGGCGGAATATTCTCTCCTAAAATATAGGATACTGGATAATGACTAATTATGAGTAATAAACAAGGAATAAACTTATGAAAAATAAATCCCAGGTGTGTGTGAAATAACTCCAACATATGGTACATCTACTATAGTACATGTGTTCTGGCGCAACCCAAATTACTGCACATAGTGTCGGTCGTCGCTTTATATTTTTAGCCGAATTCCATTCACCATTCTTCCAAGGACTTATCCATTCAGGGTTTCCAATTGCACAACACCTGTCTCTGTTACCTACTAAATCACATAGGGTCCTAACCAGTGCATTCTAAACTTTCCTGGATGCTGCATAAACTTGATGTCATAGAGTAATACCAAATAACCCACTTGAAATTTTTTCTATTTAATGTGTCGATCATGCCAATCCTTCTCTCTTTCTTTCTGGACTTGTTGATGGAAACCTGTGAAAAATCATTCTTCTTCAAGCTGTACCAACTGTGCAGATATATCCTCTATTGTGCCAGAGTCTAATAGCTCAGTGTTTGCTGCAATGCGCATGATAGGTAAAATGAACTCCATAGGCATTACTGCTTCTTATCCATAGACCAACCTGAAAGGTGTCTGACCTGTCAAATTCTTACTTGTAGTCCTGTAAGCCCATAAAACTGCAGGAACTCTTAAGTCCCAATCTTCTCTTCCTACATTGCATATTTTTTTCAGAGCATTATCCAAGATCTTATTGAAAGCTTCCACTCTTCCATTAGCCCGAGGATGATATATGGTACTCTTTTGATGATGAATTTGAAACTCCTCAACCAATGCTGCAATTTTCTTGTTCATAAAGTGGGTTCCTTGATCACCGAGTAATATGCACAGACATCCAAACCTTGTGACTACATATTTGAAAAAAAACCCCACAACAGTCTCCACGATGCAATATGTAATAGGTACTACTTCTTCCCATCTTGTCAAGTACTATGTCTCAATGATTATATATCTCGCCCCTGATCTTCTTGCTTGTGGGTTAATTGGCCCCACAAAGTCTATGGCCCATTTCTCAAATGATTGCAGTGTAACCTATGGATTCAAAGGAATTTCATCTCTCATAGATGGCTTTCCCACTCTTTGACATACATCACATGACTGGAAGTAAGCCTTCACATATTTTTGGAGTGTGGGCCACCAAAGCCCTGGGCACAAAATATTCTATGCAGTTTCTCTCCCTGCATAATGTCCTCCTGTAATCCCATCATGCACTTAATCAAGTATCATCAGTCTCCCATGTTGCAGCACACAACACCTCAATATTCCATCTGCACCCAACTTGTATAGATTCTCTACATTCAATTGATAATATACTACTTTCACTACCAATTGATTCTTATGCGCAACTGTCATGTTTGATGGAGCCATACATGTACTTAGAAATTGCATGATGTGAGAGAAGTAATCGTCCACCATCTTTACTACAAATAACTATGCATATGACAAGCTATCATCTAAATTTCTTGTATGTTCACCTGACAATATGCACGATAGATGATCTAGTCCTACAATCAACTTCCCTGGCTTCACTGCAACCTCAAAGTCATATTCCTGAAATATTAATATCCATCTACATATTCTCCTCCCCAACATTGGCTTGTTGACTAAGTATTTTAATGTAGAATAGTATGTATACATATTAAAGTGATACCCCAACAGATAATGCCTGGATTTTTGTAGTGCATAGACCATTACCAATCCTTCTTGTTCCTTGGTAGTATAATTCTTCTCTGCTATAGACAACTTCCTACTAGAAAAATACAGTGGGTGATCTATGTCTCCCTCCCCTAGATGAGATAGTACTACACCCAACACTATGGACGATGCATCGACATGAACATGGAACTATTTGTTCCAATCTGGAAAGATCAAAATCAACGCGATTACTAGTTTCTTCTTTAAGGTGTCTAATCCCTTCTAACGATCCTCGTTCAAATAAACTTTTCTTCCATCTTCAATAATTTTTCCATCGGTGTTGTGATCTAGATGTAGTATTTGATAGAATTCCTGTAATATCCTATATGACCCAGAGTTTCCCTCAGTTGTATGACTGATGTAGGAGGTTCTAACTCCATAATTACTGCAATCTTATTTGGATATACTAATAATCCCTATTTGCAAACTACATGTCCCAAAAAAAATCCAAATGGTGCACAAAAAATACACTTCTTCAAGTTCAACGAAATCTGAAACTGTCTACATCGATCCAACATTAGCCTGATGACTCTATATGATCCTTCAGTAAACTAAACACCGTCCAATCATCCAAGTATACTTCTAGGAACTTATGGATAAACTCTTTGAACACTGCAAACACTACTATGGAAAACACCATTGGGGAATTATTCAAGCGAAAGGGAATTACTGTATACTGATAACTCCCCCACTCCGTCACAAACGTGGTCTTGTGTCAATCCTCTTGTGCAAATTTTATCTGATGGTACCCCAAGAATCCATCTATAAAAAAATACATTTCTTAGCCTCCTGCGTTCTCCGGTACCTCATCTGTGAATGGTGTTGGGAATGGGTCATGTAAACACGTGTCATTAAACTTCCTCAGGTCCATGTAGATCCTAATTCCTCCTATATTATTTTTCTACAATACCATTAGAATGATCCACTTAGATTCTTCTACCGGTTCAATTATTCCTTTGTCCAACATCTTGTCTATCTCAACCTTCACCTTTTCTTTGCACTTAAGATTTAACCTGTAAGGCCACCGTCGCACTGGCTTATCACCCGGTTTCAGTGGAATCCTCATCTCACCTAAGTCCCTAGCTATTCCCTTCATCTATGAAAATGTCATTGGGAACAGGTCCTGATATTCTCACAACAAGTTTTCAATCTTCTCTACTATCTCATCACTCCAATAATCTCCTATTTGCACAAAATTGGGATTCTCTGTCATCCCAATATTTACCTTTTGCGTCTTTATAGGCTGTGTATATGAAACAGATTCAATATCTAGCCCTTCTATTGCTCATTCTCCTTTTGTCTAAGGTACTTGTATATTTTTGGGATCCTCTTTGTCGTGCTCTTCCTTAGCTACATTGTAACACTCTAATAACTCATGGACAATCATATTGGCTCTATGCACACTGCATATTGGTACCACCTCCATCGACCCTTCTTCTGAAAATATCTTAGTTTGAATGGACTGTAGAACTTCATATATTGATGGAGATTCATGTTCAAATGTAAATTTGATTTTGAACCTATGGACTGACTCTTTCCATCTTGATGTCTCCCTGCACATTTCCAATTCAAAATACCAGTTCTTTGGAATTGTGTCCAGTGTGTGTATAAATATGTGTGTCCATTTTGTTTCTGGTACTGAACTCCATAAAGCCTTACACTATTCAACATGACCTGCTGGATCACTATCTCCTGTATACTTCTGCGCAATATCTTCTTCATCGGTGCCAAACCTTACTTGCATTAGTATGCTACAGTGTGACCAATATTTTATTCCCTCTCCGTGTGCATCCTACCATCTAGCTGGAGTTACTTTCAGGACAACATCTAGTGCTAACAACCCTTTCTATTTAGGTACCTTCAACTCAAATTTATTTACAAACAAACTTATGTTGGTTAATTCTTCATACTTGGGTGGATCACATAGCTCTATTCCAATCCAGTGCAAGCATCAAGTTATACATGCACATCGTCTAGTTGACACTTGATGCATTCTCTGTTTCCAATGTCATAGACGTTCTTCAGAATCTGATGCACACGAGATAATACTTCACCAACTTAGCACACCATCCACAGTCAAGTTGAAATAATCGTCCATCCTCCCAGTCATGTTATATAAGTTGTCAATGTCATTTCCTCTAGATGGCTGTATGTATCTCTTTCCTTCCGATGGGTCCAAGGGTGCAGTAACTTTCAAATATCCAAATTCAAATATCGTATCCATCCTCTTCAAGTTGATGATAACATGGTTATAAAATTCCTATTCCAGTCCCATCAGTGTTTGATATAGTTGATTATCATCCACAATCTCAATAACTTCAAATTCTGCCACACTGTGCACCCCATCTATGTTTACGGGTACTCATGTCAAACGACCAATTGATACTATTTTTGTTGATTTGAGAGCCTTAGATGAACATGAGACCATACTAACTTGGTTTGGCCCATCATCTCCCATGTCTTATTAGGTAGAATGTTCACATCAAACCCCAATACCAAGATAACATTATCCACATCATACTCTCCAATTTGCGCACTGAATTTGAATTCTCTGTTTGTCCTCTTCCTATGCAGTACATGATTTACCACCTTTTATGCGATGTGATTTTCCCTTCCTCGTGTACAATGATCAATCATGTCATATAGTGTACTTAGTGTAGTTTCATATTTCATTATCTCTACATAACTTCTCATAAATTCTGTTAGCATGCTTACCTTTCCAGTTGGCTTCTCTGACACAAAGCGATCTTCCACAGGTGGCGCAACTGATGCTGATTCTTCCCAATCTTGTATGAGTACTTATTTTATTTCCCTCTGATATGTCTCCTTTTCTTGCTGAGGATTAAAGGATGGCACAGGCCCTGTTGACTTCCTTACCCATTTCTCAGTCTGCTTCCCTTCGTTCAACACATCAACCCCTATTTTGGACCCTCCGCACGTAACAACCACTATTCTTGGTCCTTCATTGTATCTTTCGTTTGATATTTTCTATACATTCTGATTTGGATTCGGATTCTATTTTCCTATGGCCTTCCATTTCACAACTAGTTAGGGAAAATATTCTATTGCATGGTCCAGTGCTCTGCAGTATGTGCACGTTGTACATGGATTCAGATAGTCATGGGCCAAGTGTTCAGGTTGATTACAGTTATAACATATATTCGGTCCTCTTCCTCCTCTACCAAAAATTCCTCTACCTCTGCCTTTGCCAAAGTTTCCTCTATTCCTTGTATTGAAGCCTATTTGATTATTATATTATGGATTCCTCACTTTTATTGCAACATTCTCCTCCTGAATCTTGTACAAATTTGATGTGCTCTCCCTCATTAAATTAAACATGCGACAATCCTTCTCTTCATGTTCCACCGACTTGCAAAAATTTCAAAACAAGTTCCTTGGTGTACTCTAATACTTCTATAGTAATGGACACTCAGTTGGGTGATGGGCCCATTTCATACATATCTCGTAATATCCTCCTCTGGTAATGGATTCAATGCTCCCATCACCAAATATTGTGTGAATGCTAGGAATTCATCCTTGTGATGGCCTTCAGTCATGCATTTGGTACACTAGACTTTCTCTCATTTCTACTTCCCTTTTGTAAGTTCTTCCAGTTGAATTTTCAATGCGACCAACTGCATATGAACTTATGCCATGCCTCCATTATCTCATACCGGAGATGATTCTGATTTCATTGCAATTTCTAGTGCCTCCGGCTGTGACACAAAATTCTGTTGGATCAATGGCCTACGAATGTGTGGTAGAAAGCATGTAATAAACCATTTTTGATGTTGTTGATCCGGGATATGGAAATTAAATCTACCCATCACATCCTTAAACCTCTATTCAAAATCCCATACTGACTCTGTTTGTACCTGTTTAATCTCCTTCAGTTCTGTGATGTACTGCGACTCCAACTTTGGTTTATTGAACTCCTTCAATAGTTCTTGCTTCATCTCTTCCAAAGTCCTAGAATATCCCATATGCATTATTATTGCATAATCTGTAATTTCCCAAAGCCTAAAGGAAAGTAGGCTCAGATTGGCATAACACAAAGGTATCCTTGTCATTGTCACCCCAACATGGTACCTATTTCTCTTTAGGAGGAGAAAACATCACTCCAAGGGAGACGTACAAGAACCTAGTTGGTTGATGAAGGGAAAATAAGACCAGGGAAAAACCCACCCCTCTCTCTAGGTCAATCAAGTGAAGGAAGTCACTCAGTAAGGTTTAAAGGGTTAAGGGGAAACTAAAGTGAATGGTAGTTGACCTTTACCAATGAAACATAAAACATTATCAATAACTAACAATTTCAATTCTCTCAATTAGTGACTTCAATATTAAAGAATGCTACTAGATAAATTATATGTATAAACGAAGATAAATGTACAACAATAGCAATGTATCTAGAAATTGCAAGTTATGATGACAATTGTGAGATATACAGATTTTACAACTCATAATACTTTTGTCACTTACAATTTCAAGATTAACACGAGTCAATTAATGAATTTAAAGGTTGTCTAAATATTTATAACATCAACAAATTGACAGTGATGACACCAACAAACCACTTCAGAAAAGTACTTCTTTAAGGAAATAAAACACACAATTTTTGCATAAAATGATAGTAACTTACCTAGTACAATTTTTTTGGACAGTTCTCTTGTTAATATAGGCTGATTAGGGCTGCAAAAAGTGGCTGTAACAACAATGATAACATAGGCAACAACTTCAGAAATGCACTTAGAATAACAACAATAAGTAGTTCAAAGCCTTAAGGTGTTAGCGCTTAGGCTTGTGAAATTTTCTAGGTAGTTTTAATTAGTAAGTACACCCTAATGTGCTCATAAAGTTGGATATAGTAAAGGGTAATAACAATAGCAAGTTAGTTATTCTAGACTAGGTTAGTGAGTTAGGTTAAGTTAGTAAGATAACAAGTAAAAAATGAGTGTAGAGTTGATGATCTTGTCAAAGAGATGATGAGGGGAGGACTAGTGCCTTTTAAGGGTAGATGGAGTCAAATATGGAGGCTCCTTTCTAGAGCTGCTAACTTATGATAATGCACACAATTCAAGAAAATCCAAGACCTAGGAGGATTAGCACCTTAAGTCCTCCTAGGTTTCTTGACCCTAAGAAGAGAGGTAAGCTAGGGTGTAGGCACTTCTAGGCCCTAGTGTCTCCTTCCTCTTGAAGATTTTGTGGATGAGAAGTATCTTGAGAACAATAACTAAGTAAAAAATTCAAGGGAGATAACACTTTAGGGCCCTAGGGTTTCACTAATTACTAGATCAATTTATGAAGCTAGGCAAATAAAAGAGTAAGAAAGTTAACACTTTAAGTTTCTTACTTCAAGCATTAAATACACCATGCAATTTCATAATATTGTATAAGAAAATAAAACCATAGCATTGACCATTCAATAGATGAAATAATTTGGATTTTACTTACTTGCACCAAGAATAATCATGAATATACCATGCAAGATCACCATAAAAATTCAAAAAAATGATCCAAGTGCTAAAACAAGCCTCCAAGAAGAGTAATGCCTCACTATTTCAGCCAAGTACACCCAACTAGGGAGAAATTGCAGACCTCTCCTTGTCCAATGACAAGTTGTGTTGAAAATTAATGTCACTTTTTGTTTATTTATACAAAACTTGATGTTAATTAAGTTTTAGGTCAAAAAACCAGGCCGACCTGGCCAATTTCTTACAAAAATTAAATTATGGAAAAAATAAAATAAATTTGCATCTAAAGACCCTCTTAAGGGTGACGCCATGCCCATTTAGGGTGATTTTGGTCCTCCATGATGAAACGTTGGGCACAAAAAGTGAAATGTTAGGGCTCCAAAGGCCAAAATACTTGCCCACACATGCCAATAACCTCAAAACTTCCCCCAAGGTGACAACCCTAGAAAGTATGTGACATACAAGGCCTCCAAAATCCAACCTTCATGTAGGAAGGGCACAATCCCCTAGGTCTAGGTCCACCAAAGTGCCTCTAAAGGAAAATTCCTTCTTCTTCTTGGCATAATCCTTCCATATTTGTCTTACCCCTTGGTTGAGGCTTCACTTTCCATTTGTGGGATTTGAGCCCTCATGAAGGTTCGAGCTAATAGTTCTCTCATGTACACCCGTCCACTAGAAAAGGTCCTGCAGAGACAACAAGTACACCCTCGAGGGTTTCATAAGTCACAAGGATCATACCATTCAAATCAAATCCAATAATTAAATCACCCAAACATGTGCATCAAACCCCCCTTAACCCCAAACAAATGGTCAAAGACATTATGCAATTTGAAAAGTTTAGGTTTGGAGAGGGTCTCGGGGTGTCATAATGGGCTCATCCCCCTTAAGTTTGGGGTGTTTCCAAGGTGGATTCTGGTCCAAGTCATGTAAGTGTATGAGGTGCATGGGGTAAATATTTGGGCATGGGGTGCATGTGATAACAGGGAAATGTAGAGTCTTACCTATGGGTTCCTTTGTGGAGGGTTTGATGCACCTTGTCATGGATGCAATTATTTCCTAGCCCATTCCTTGCCATTTCTTCTTATCTTTCTTTATTTTGATATTTTTCTCTTGTGCTACATGGGAATAGTTGAGGGCCACTGTCCTGGCTTGGTGACCAGAGGTGACAGTGTCATCCACAGATTAGTTCACATAAATGAGAAGGTTGACTCATGATGAGACCCCCTTTCTCTTGGCTATGCTACCAAGAGCCATTACCCTGACTTGGTGACCAGATAGGTGGTATTGTCATACGACCACTACATGTCAATGGTAATAATAGTTGAAACTCATAATGAGACCTCCTATCCATCAACTAATACGTTGAGTTTTCATGTTATCTCGTGGGTCCCATTTTCTTACTGAGAAGATTTTTATTTATTTCTCAAGAATCCCTAGGCAAAGCATCTCAGAGGTTTAAAAATGGATTTTAACTATTTCCAGCTGCTTTTACCCTTTGGGCCTTCAACCCCTTCTTCCCATGAGGTAAGGTACAACACTTCCTAGTGTAGCCAATCCCAATGCCCAAAAGACGGGGAGATGGAAGGAATAAAGATGGAAATTGATAAGTATGGAGGGAGTAGATGATAAATCTTCAAAGACCCACCCAGTAGCAACCCATCCTAAAGGTAAATCAACTTACTAGGGAACTGTGTCACCCTCCTAGATTTAAATAGGGAAAATAACATAATTTCCAAGAAAACATCGTGAAATGAAGAAGGAATCAATACAACATGTTCAAGTGCTTCAAAAATTAGAGTGATACATACCATGATACCCAGACTGATTACCTCATGGAGAAAGACTCACTGCCACTTCAATACCAAACTGGTGTGATGGATGCTGCCACTGGTGATATGTGGACTAAACTTGAAGAAAGGAGGGGCCCTCCGGGGCCATGCTTAGGTCGTCCGACTCTTGGCATTGCATGTCTGGAACCTATGGGCCTCGAGACATGATATCCTTAGTTATCCCTAGGCTAGGGGATAACATGCATGATACTTTGCAGCTTCATATACCATACTATCACACAACCTCTAAATTTTTCCTAATTGCACAATCTTCATAGCCTCATCTTGGACATTCTTAACGACCCAAATCTTTTTGCAGACAAGGAAATGTTTTTCTGGGTCCTCTGACCCCACCCCTAAAACTCAGACATCCTAAGGGTGTGTTGAGGAAAAATTATGAATAACCTTACTCAAGAATTTTCAGATCTTGCTAGGCTAAGGCAAGATAGTTGGGAATGTTGCCCAGAGTTTATAGCCTTTAATTCAAAAAATCTATTAATCCATAGGTAATATGTACTAGAGGACTAAGGATGATTTAATATTTTATATGTAACTATGAAAATGAAAGAAAGAAAAGATATACATACGTGTATACATGAAAAGAAATGAAAATAACAGTAAAATCTAAACAATATCATTAAGATACACATGTGAAACTGAAATCATAAATCTAATTTTTATATTAACTTCATTATGAGATACAAAACATGACTCTCTTTACAAAACCCTCCGAGGGTGGGACCAAAGTCAAACTTAGAAGTATCCGATGAACACCATACAAAAAGAATCTGAAAAAAAAAGAAAACTGAAGCTAAATATCTGGATCAACTTGCCACAAAATTGATGTCACTTGACTCTGTAAAATATTATTTATCAGTCATGAAATCTAATTCATAAACAAACAAGAATACTGTTGGTTTGATCTATTGGGATGACCTAGGTTCTAACTATAATATTACCAACATACCCTTCTACCATCGACCCTTATGGATACCAGAAGGCAACACAACATACATAGTGCACTATGCAATCTCACCCAAGATGACTTCTATGGGTGGCTGCAGAACTCAGATGTTTGCAACCATGGGATGGGATGTGTTTCTCTCAGAGGAATTTAACCTACTATTGTTAACCTTAAAACTATCATTATATATTATTCCAAACCACTATCACAAATATTCTAATAGGAATTCATTAACCATTATAGCTACATGTGTTCAATGACGAGTATTTATCTACTGTAATAGAGGATTATGATCTACATACTAGCTATAACATTCGTTTATTTAGATCTATTCTGCAGATTCCATTAGTTTATTATTAGTGCACAATGATATTCCTTTTATCATTTAACATGTTCATCATAAACTTAATAAAGAAAATACAATTAGAAACACTGCATACATTCGCACAAAACACACATATACCGTGGTTCACCCCCCCTGGGGCTACATCCACAAAGATTTGTTGCTTGGGCTCTTTATTCATATTCATGAAAAAACTAGTGCTACACACTGTACAGTCCTTCCTTCATTAGAACCGATCTTCATAGATCACACCATTCTCTCAACAATACACACTCTAACAAAAAAGGAAACCCTCTCTTCGTCCTAAGACATTCTACTTATACAAAATTGGGACAAGGCACTTACAAAAACCCTAACCCTAAAATGATTAGATTTGACCACTTTTGAGTTGACTCATTCATGGTTGGTCCTCGATCCAATCCTTCTCCAAGTCGGTGCTTTTCCACTTTCCAACTTATTTTCTTGGCACTGCGTTTTCCTCTAATTCTAGCACGCTCCCCTATTTTCTGGCGATGTCTTGATTATTTCCCAAAATTGGCCTGTGCCAATAGGCCCCCAACACTGACATTGTGACTCGTCCCGAGTCACTCACAGACTCCTACATATTTTAATTCCTATGCCAGTGCTTCATACATCTCTGCTATATGTCGACATTTCTCCTTAGCCTAGTTTCTATTCTCGGCCATGGCTTCTACCATCTACGCGGTGACTGGAGGCTTCAACATGTCTCCTCCTTCCAAGCCTATATGTTCCACCCTTTTCTTTGCTATGTCGATATCCATGACCAGTTGTTCATCCTTGTCTTGCAGCGGCTCCAAATGAGCTTGTCGTGCAATTTTCTCAGCTAACACTGCTTTCTCCTCAGCCTATAGGTTCTTCATTTCTGCAACTTTCTTAATCTTTTCTGGTAGTGAAATTTTCTTCTGTTGCTATTTTATATCTCCCATTACCACATGTACCTTCTCTTCCCTTTCTTGCAGGTCTTTCAAGATTCCACCTTCTAAGAGCTGTGTCCACAACTGACCACTTTTTTCCAACATCTTTGTCATTCTATGTATGGTCTATGCTATACTTTTTGCATATTCTTTTGCATCTTGTTCTCGCTGCGCTCTTACTTCTAGAGGAGTAGTGGGTACTCATGCTCCTCCAATTCCTTTATCTAGTCCTTGTACTGCTCCAAGGCTTGTGCTATTTTCTTCATCTTTTCTTCAATAGATACTCCCTCTGATTCTACGTTGTATGGAATGGTTCAAAATACTACACCGATGTACTTCTCCATGTCCTCTACCTTTTGGTGCGCTATCTTATTTTCTTGTCCTTCTTGGCTAACTGCTTCCTCCAATGTGGTCTTTTCTTCCTGCGCTATTTGTAAGTTTGTCACATCAGACCTTGCCCTGGACTGAATTTCCTGTGCGACACTTATTTGTAATTTGTAGAGCTCCTTCGTCGGAATCTTTGGCAACACCAAGTCTAATGTCTCGATTTCCTTCAGGGATATCTGTGCTACCTCCTCATCAATGAACATCATCTCAGGGGTGATGATAAAATTGGCGCTCCCCTACACTGTAATTTGCACTATTTCTCCAACAGGCACTCCTTCATTAGTTTTTGTTGGTTTCTCTTTTGATGATTTCTCTTCCCTGATCCTCAATTGCTCTAGTGTAGTCTTCACTTCTTGTACTTTCTCCAAAATCAAAGGATTCTCAACATTTTCCCACATCTCAGATAGTCGATCTTCGACTATTGTGGCTATCAGTTCCACATCATCTGTTGTCAGTTATGTTTCTAGTGGTTTTCTGTGGGCCTTCGCCTTCTTCGTGGAGCCAATTGATTTCTCCCCTGTCCTCTTTCTTTGGGAATTTGAAGGTTCATATGATTCTGAAATATGTGTTTCCATGCATGTCTCCTGCCCAATTTATTCCTCCAGAGGGATATCCTGTGTCTTTGTCCATTCTTCTCCTGCGCACACCTGTTCTGTTGCAAATCCTGGTGTTTGTCCTGTGCGCAATGGCCCTTGTGTGGAATGAATCTAATATTTCTTCTCTGACCTATGTTTCTTTTGGAGTGGGCTACTTCCCCCCCTTGGCCTTGTGAAACATTCTTCTTTTTTCTTGCACCATTTGTGCCTATCTGCTACGTAGAGACTGTTTTGTACTGCATCTGAGTTTGTCCTCCTGGCACTATCCTTGGGATTCCAGGTACATTCCATTCCTTGGGCCACTTTTGGACCTCCATCTATATATCCTATTTTATCATGCAATATCTCAGATGTAGACACTCCTTGGCTGGGTCCTTCTTCTCCTGCACCCACATGCTATGGCACGATGCTTGAAAATTTGCTACTGTCCAAATCCCTAGACAATCTCTGGAAAATCCTCCATGTGTCAACCAAGCGGTTCTGGATCTCTGAAAAGTATAGAGAAAATACATCATTTCTTATTTTCTTCTGCTTTGGGTCGGTTGTGATTCTAATATACGTGTAGTAGGCTGCGCCATACTTTCCTATTCTCTACAGGAACATATTGTACGTCTGTTATTTCCATCCTACAAGTGCAATGAGGATGATTAGCCACGAGTAGTGGAACTCAGAGCCCCAATAATGTGTGTCCTTGCAATCCTCCAAGAAAGAATTAAGCATATAAGGGGACCAACTCATCAAGCTCCCCTTCACGCATCGCGCTACAAGTTCTACCACTCATGCTAATACTTCATCCTTTATACACTTACACATTAACTTGCACCCTAATTTTTTTTTATCAAATGTCGTCACATGATCATTTATGTCTCTGATCCTGATTCCTCTATTTCCTCTCTCCATGCCATACTTTGCCTTGATTTCGTTGGAGATGGTTTTTTCTTTAGTTTTATCCTCTAAGTACTGCTATGGATTCTCCCCATCCGTGGGTAGCCCAGTGATGGCTTCAATCAAGTCAACATTGATAGGAATTGATCCATCCATCCAAAAAATTACTCCATACACCCTTTCTAGGAGTTTCTTCATACATCCATTGATGTGTTTACCGTGCCCAAAGTGCAGTTTATCCAAAAAATTCATGATCCCTGTATTTTAGAGCCCTAGGATCCACTATGCAGGCTCCAATAGTGGCACACCCAACGGGCCCTCTCCTCTACTCTCCATATAGTTATGATGCACCAAATCTGGGAATTTGATTGTGTCAGCCACATCATGTTCAAAGTATATTGTGGTGTCTACTCCTCCCACCATCTCATCATGTACCTTTACACCCAATGGGATTTTTGACATTATTATTACCAATTCTTCCTGTGTGCACGATATTCCTTGCACACTTCTCTCATCTCGCGCCTTCTTCTTCCCTTGCGATAACGACATCCCAACCTCTGGTATTCCCTGGTTCTTTGTTTCATGCTCTTCTTTCAGGTTTAGACCCTGCTGAGCTAAACTCATGGCCTGTTCTTCTTGATGTGGTCCTTTTCCCCTGGTCATGGCAAATTATTTCCTTTCCACATCCTCCTCTGGATGTCCGACTTCTTGTGTTGGGTTTTGTTCCTCCTTCACCTATGTGGTAGTAGGCTCATAGTCCGGTGTGTGAATTTCATCGACATCCACTATTGAGGGCATGTCCTCGGTCCCTATTTGCATCACCCGAGCGCTGATTCTTGTGTTTTTCCCGGCCTTGATCGATGCTCCAACGTGTGGTGACAACATCTTGTTGATATTCAGACTGCTAGTTTGGAATTCTCAACCTACTCTCCCAAATTCTCACTCTCTCACTCTTAGACTTCTCTCTTCATTCTTCTCCCTACAAAAAAACACAAATGACCACATTATCCCCCCTTTTCTGACTTTATAGTGGGACAACATGTTGAAAGATGTTTCTCACTGACATTTGTCACTTTTTCAATTTTTTCTGCGCGCTCCACTTTTTGTGTCTGTCAACTATTTTCCAGCACGTAGTGTCTTCAACACTTGTTTTTCTGCAGTGCATCATTAATACTAACAAATCTATTTCATCAAAAACCTTCTAATATTGTTCTATCTTTTTGTCTTTTTGATATATTTCTTCTTTTTATGGATTTTTTTCCTTTCCTTCTAACATCTACTATATACAATATGTACAATCATACCTTCTCTTTATTTTTTTACCTCAGGTTGTTAGGTCGACTGTCTTGATACAATTTCAGTCGAATTCCATTCACTAGTCCTTTGAGATTCTTCCCTGTAGGATCTTTCAACTACACAACACCTCCATTTGTAATGGCCTCTACCTAATAAGTCCCTAACCAATGCATCTTGAACTCCCTAGAGTGATGTAAATATCCGCTGTCATAGAGGAGAACTAGATCTCCTTCCTTACAAATTTTCTTCTTTATGTTCCTATCATGCCAAGCTTTGTCCTTTACTTTCTGTACTTCCTCGTGAAATCCTGCTAAATTTTTTTCTTCTTCGAGCTCCATTAATTGATCCAATCTTTCCTGTGCAACACCTTCTTCTGTTATGTTGGTGATTGCTACAATGCACAAACTAGGTACTTAGTAATCCAATGGAACCACTACTTCCTGCCCATAGATAATTCTGAATGGTGTCTATCCTGTAAGTTTCTTACTGCTAGAGGGGAAAACCCCCCTATGACTACACCAGGGTTCAAAATGTAGGTAGATCAATTAACCGTCTAAAAATCAACTACTTCTCTAACTACCCCAAACATACCCAAAACTCATACAAGAAAAGCAGAGATGAGGGAGATCGGGTAACTATACCTCTACTCCGCGTCCGATGATGATCCCCTTGCATTTGTAAGATTTGTTGACTGCACGCCTCCTCCTAGGGCTGGCCCACATCCAAATATTGAAAAACAACAAATGACAAGCATTTTATTCCATATACAAATTCGGGTTAGATGTTATAATGTCAAAACATAAACCAATAAAAGCATACAATACACCATGATTTAGGACAAGAAAAGTAATTCTTTTATTAATAACTCAATGATTATACCTTTACAATCAAAGTTGGCTACTGCTCCATGAACCTGGTCCAGGCTTGTTGGCACAAGAGCAGACCCAGGGTTCAACGCTTAATAATGCATCAACAAAATGTTATCGCAGAGTTTGTAGTTTAGATCAAAGACTGAAGGATATAGATCAAACTGGTGTAACAAGAACCTTCCCCACCCAATGTCACCTCAATGGGGAGGTTCTTTCTGTTTAGGGAGGTTAGCCCAGGGGAGACGTCCCTGGAAACCTGGGGTTTTGAAGAGGCTAAGGTATAAAGAAAGGTTAAAGTTTTCTCCTCATAGGTTACCACCTAGATCAGACAGTCTGGCTAAACATCCAATAATGAAGTGTATGCCCAGTTGAAAACACCTGCCTGGAACAAGACAACAACAATACAGTATATATATATATGCAGGCTATAACTCAAAGTGTTAGTACTTCAATAACTATCTGCTATTATTTAATAAGCAATGTAAAGCAATAGATACAAATGAAGTCAACGTTTTGTCAATTATCTATGAAAGAGCATCAATTCATCAATATCTATTAGGATGATCAAGCCTACAATGTATCCAATCAACAATTTGCTCAATAAATGATTCAAAACATCATTCAATTTCTTATATTCAAGATTTTCTGCGTCAAGATGAGATAACCAATTGTGACGTCAGCCCTAATTAGGTTAGTTTGTTAGTTAGGGTTTCAAAATTTAAAGTTTTGAGAATGGTTTTGTACACTAAGACTTCAACGTTGGAGGTTAGAAATCAATGCCTTAGGGTATATGGAGTCAAACAAGAAGAGGGCACAAGGTTTTGAAAGGATAATGACTTAAAGACTGGAGGGAAGGGTTCTAAAGTGATGCAAAGGTAGGGCCCTAGAATCAAAACCCTAGGGGAAAGAAGCTCACTCCGATGTTTCTTAAGCAAGGCCTCGTGATCTTTCCTCCTTCCTTAGGTCAACTTGGCAAAACGAATAGCATCAATGATTAATTTTACTAAAGGATGAGGTGAGAGAAAGTGTTGTAAAGACAAAGCTTTCAAACCCTAGAAAGTGATGGACCTAGGTGTAGATAACCTAGGCCTAGGACGTCACCCCTTTTTCAACCTATAAAATTAAATGCTAGCTTAAAGGAAGAAACAAGATGAGTGTAGCAAAGGCTAGGCTCAATCCTTCTTTTTCAATGGCTAAAATATCTCTCTCTAAGGGGACATATAACAAGGACCTACTTGTGTGCTTGTTACCTAGGGTTTCAAATCAACAATTTAATAAGCAAATGCAAGAAATTACACCTACAACCATTCAATTCAGAAGTTTTGCAAGAAAATCACTTACATATCATGAAGAGAAGCATAAGCAAACCCTAGTTGTAAACCTTCCTTGAGAGAAATGCCATAAGATGCCAAAAATATCCTTCCAATAGCAAGTGCACCTCACTTAGACAACAAAAATACCCTAGGAGGGCGCAAAAATAAGAGCTCACAAGTGTGAGTGAATTGTGTTATGTCAAAATGAGGGAAAACATCCTCAATATAAATCATCCAATGACCTTTAATTAAAATTAGGTCATTAAAATAGCCGACAAGGCTAATAACTAAAAATCATACTGTTTTACATTAAAGTGCTAAAAGAAAACCCTAAATGAGCAACGAGAAAGATGTCTAGCCCATTTGAGGTAGACGTTGGCCCTTTTTAGGGAAAAACATAGCACTGGATGACAAACGTTGGCCCTCTCTAGGCCTCCAAACTTTGCCACATGTGCCAAAATTCTCTGTCAAGGTGCCATACACTAGAGGTGATGTCACGGGTTCCTAGATGACGTCCTGGGCCATCAGAGTGACATGTTCCACCTTCAGTGAGTCAATCCCCTAGGGCTGGGCTCAACCAAGGTGTCCTGGATGAAAATGGCCTTCGTCTTCTCTCGTGCAAAGGTTCAATCAACCACTATCCTGTCTATGTCCCTGATGAGCTCCCAACAACCATCTGATGGGCTCTTCAGCCCCATGGAGGTCTGAACTAATCATCTCCCATGTGTACCAGTCCACTTGGTACCTGTCCATCGGGCATGGTCCTGCACATCAAAAACTTTGCCCTCCATGGGATCATTAGTCCTAGGGATCATAGCAATGTCAATCATATTTCATCATTAATTTTATCAAATGCATGCATAAAACCCCTAGCATATCATCTAATAGCTCAAAGACATTACAATGACCTACTATACAAAGCTAAAGAAAAAGGCAAAATGCCCTATTGGGCCATTATCCATAAGAAAAGGAAAGCTACCAAAGGATATCATCCAAGCCATGTAACACGAGGTGGTGTGGTCAAAGGATGTCCAGACATAGTGAAAACCAGGGGTGAATATTATCCTTGGGTGCCTTTGTAGGAGGTGAGTTGTACCTGTCAGGGATGCAATTCTTTCCAAGCCCTTTATTGCCTTTATTCTTTCTTTTCTTTATTACTTTTTCTTTCTTTTTATTTCAAGGTCTAACTTAGAGGACACTGCCTTGGCGTGGTGACTAGAGCTGACTGTGTTACCCACAAGTACTTTTGCAGAGATGATAAGGTTGGCTCGTGATGAGACCCCCTTTCCCTTGGCCATGCAACCAAAGGTCACTGCCCTGGCATGGTAACTAGATAATGGAAGTGTCATACTACTAGGTACCCATGAACATAATGGGCTGGCTCATGATGATACCCCCCATCCTCTTGGATAGGTCTTGTTTTTTTATTTTTCTTTGGGTCCCTCTTGTTTCTTATTGAGAGGCTTTTTATTGCCTTCTCGGGGATCCCTGGGCGAGGCATCTCTAGGTTTTATTTTTATGGCTTTTATCTCTTACCAACTACTTTTACCTCTTGGGCCTTTAGCCCCTTCTTCCCACAAGATAAGGTGTAACCCCACAAAAAGGTCATCCTAATGTCCGAACTAGGGGAATAGGATATGTTAACACTCTGTAATTTGCCCAAGGCCGCGGAGGCAGTCACAGAGGTAACCTCTAACCACTTGGAGTCTTGTATCTAGCCCTCCAAGACTCAGAGAGGGCTCTCTCTGTATGATTTAAACTTGGTTTGTAATAGGATAGATATCAGGCTAGCTATGAAAGTATGGGGTTGGGGTTTTTAAATGGTTGTTTTGGGACAGTAAGGAGGGCCATTGGGCAAATGGGGTTTGCGCTTAAATATGTGATTCACTCTCAGATCTAGACAAAAATCTTACACAGGGCAAGGTACTGGAAGTGTTGGATAGAATTAAGTTTGAATAGTGTCGATTTGAGGAAGAACTAGGGGAGGAAAAAGCGAGAAAATGAGCAGTTAAGAATTCATAAACTGAGATTTTTAGAGGAGAAACATGAAGATTATCACAAGATCAGATGCAGAGTATTTTGCTAATAAATTCTTCTCTGTTATTATCTTCTAACAATAAGAATTGAAAACAAGTGGAAAGATGACAGGAAAAATACTTAGCAGAGAAAGAAACGCCACCAACATATCCGCACAAGAATCCTGTAAAAAGCATGCCCATTACATATCAATCATTTAATGATTACATAAAAAGTTTTCTGGAATGGAAAATCCCATGTTCCATCCAAATGGAGAAACACCTCACAGGTCGAACCATGCTTACATATTTTACATGTGCATATAAAGGCAAAGATACTATCAGTCCTAAAAAGCTCGAACTCTACCCATGCTTTCTAAAAATAGATAACAGTTACAATGCTCTCGACACCTGTAAACTGTCTCCTAAACCAAACAAGACAACAAATCAAAGGAAAGTTCCATTTGATAACTGCTGCTTGAACATCTGGAACACTGGAGGTTTGTTAAGTTTTGCTGGCGAATCCACTCTAACAACATCAAAACAGATAAATGCAGAATTAGTTGAACGCTTGGGGTTGTTGGAGATTTGCTGTCAACTGGAGGATCGGTGCTCTAACCACTGTCTGAAAAATAGGAAATCTCTACCATTTTTCATGAGTGAAGTTAAATTTCCACTGGTCGAGCTGCCATCTTCTCCATGATCTTCCTCAAACTGCTGCCTCGAATCCTGGAAGATTGATTTGCTTGTTGGATTGCTCCTGTAAACGCTCAACTGTAATTCGAATGCCATGATGGAAAGTGCCACTTTTTCTCTAATTCTACCTCAAAAATGATGACATAGATACCATTTGTATGCCAGAGAATGCTAATTTTATGCCCTGGGATCTGCTACTGTCTTTGACCAATCATGCATTGTTGAGAAATAGAAGCTGCAAGGACTAGCACTCTTCAATTGTAAAGATAATAAATCCAGTAACAAGCTGACAATATAAGCCTCAGCTCCACATTCCCATAAGCCACTTGTTACAATATTAATCCACAAACACAACTCTGATCTTCAACTCCATGCGCTTCTCTTTAACCAATAAAACAGAAAGCACACAAGAATTGACCCATTTTGTAGAATTATTTGTCCATATGTTTGCGCTTATGTTTCCTGTGTGCATTACCAGTGTGATTGTTTCGACTGGGTTTGCGGGCCTTCTTACCACTACTGAAAATGGATGAATACGCCATCAATATGCCAAACACTGGCAATGCCAACAAGGCAGATGCCATAAACCAAATGAGCTCTTTGGTAGCCAAAGCAGCTGTAAGCTCATACTTTTTTAATGTCTGTCTCACAGAATGTTGCAACTGGCGATGGTACTTTGTTGCAGTTGTGAGAAATCTTCCATAGGCATTAGCAACAAGTTTTGTATATGGTTGCAAAATGACATTCGCTTTCTCAATATGAGGTTGTGAAGCAGCGACAACTTTTTCAATATGAGATTGTGAAACAACAACGACTTGATCTATGTAAGGACCACAAATATCCTTGACTATATGCACATGGGGACTTAGCGATTCCTGAGCTTTAAAAAGATGTGGCTTGATGGTATCCCTTGACACCTCATAACCCTCAATAGCTTTAGTTTTTAAAGTCTCCACATGTGGTGCAAGGGAAACCGTAGCTTGCTGCCACTGTTTCTTTAGAGAAGGGCCCCAATGAGTATTTGTTGTTTGAACATGGGGTCTTGACTAGTTGTGAGCAATGGTAAACTTTTCTGATGCCTTCTCTAGAACAACATTTATAGCAGGCATCGCACATTTTTCCCAATGTTCCGCTACATATGCCTGAAATTTAACTAGACGAACTGCAAGCCAAGGAGTAACCAGGCACCCTGGACCTCCAAGATGTCCACTTCGTACAAACTGTCAATGGCTAAGCACATTAGATTTCATTTGAATGCATCTTTTCTCAGTGTGGACTTTCTTATTCCAACTAGTAACTCCATTACAAACATTTAAAAAAAATGTTTTGTACTACAATCTCTAACCTATTTGAGACAAGATGAAACAAATCAACCAACAGGATCTGTTCATCGACCATTTGGCATAAATTTTCCATTGTGAAATATTCTACAATTCACCAGCAAAAATGATGAATACTGTCTACAATCCTATAGAATATATGATCCAAACCTTCAATGACTATTAGTTCAGTGCACCTCCTTGATAAGCAAGCTCCAACATAACTATTTTCTCCCAAACTAGTTGACTCTCAACACATAATGGGGCTTTAGGAATTGATATCATGACTCTAGTGAAGCTTTGGATTAAGCATGCAAATCCTTGTTTGATGCCCATATAGGCCCCTTAGGACCAACACTATCATTTCCCTTATTGGAACCATTCTCGATGATGATAAGAGGCTCTGTTTCACCATCCTTGACCTGAGACAGTTTTGCAGGCGGCTCACTTTGTTTTGATTGACTGTCAACTGCACAAAAATAAGAATACAAGCCCATCCCAACTATAGCAATAAATATCCCAGAATATTCCACCAACTAAATGGATGATGAAGTAAAATGTAGCCAAATTCCAGAACCAAGCAAGTCTTCAAGTGTCCTAGAACTTGATATGTGATTGGAGATGTCTTGCCAATCATAAGAAATGTGCTGAAGTTGACAGACACGGAGATCAAACAGGATAAAACAATGAAAATTAGAACATGAGGCGTACACTTAAATGAAAACACATTTTGGTTTGTCAAATTAGCTGTTCTGCTTTCACCTTAACTTCTGCTTGAGATTTTAACATCATTGTCTCTGCAAACTGGAGTGCCTGTTCAATTTTTTGTATACAGGCCTTTTGCTTGGTCAAGAACTTGAGGAAAACTAGCATTTGGATTTCAACTCACACCTGTAACTCTCATCATATACATCGTGGAAAAATTTTGGCTCATAAGGGTTTCATCTCATTCTCTGACTAAGCATGCGCACGCACTTGGTAACTGGCCTTATCTTTGGCTCCTAAGAATTCACTTCGACAACTGCCAAACTCCTTAGCGATGGATGGAACAAGAAACTGCCTCCAATTTTGTGTTCAAACAGGAGATTTCCAGATGTCCCATGAGGAATTCATGGTAGAAGTCAGGCCTGTGCTTTTATTTTATTTTTTTTCTTCTGTGGGCAATATACCACATTCACGAGGAGAAGGAATTTAAAATCATTTATATATGCGAATGTTTGCAGCATATACTCGATGATGTGAGCCCAAGGCTACCACTTGAGTTTGGTGCTGGTGCTTTGGCGCTGGCTTGGATGTTGTTTGCTTTGGTGGTTGACTTGTGTTGTTGTTGATGCAGAAGTGTGGCTCCAGATATAAAGAACAACTCTCAGTGTTGATCTTGGCCTTGGGCCAACATATTTTTTTAATCAAAATTTTAAGAAAACCAAACCAAAAACCTGTGATAAGGCCGAGAACTAATTTAGACTTAAAAAAGGCCAAATTAGACTAATAAGTTCAAAGTTCAGGTTAAAAAAAAAATCAAAAACTTATCCATGTATTTCTTTTTTCCACCCAAACCAACTATTCATAATTTCTTGCCCAAAATGCACCGACATTTTAACATGCTTTGAAGTTTGCGTGCAAGGTTCTTGGCTTATGCTTGGTCAGAGTCGAGCGCTTTTTGCTACCTTCACTATGTGTCATGAGCAAAAGCGTAATGCCTGAAATGGATAGACATTATTCAGAATACTGATTCCCCTATTATATAGGGTTCTAACATAGGCTCCACCTGGGGAAGATAGCTCCGAAGGAGATGTCTAGAATCCATAGAACTCTGGATCTCACAGAGCAGCTGATCATTGGTATACCCCCAAACTATAAACTGAAAATAAAACCATGAAGAGACGAAAAAGAAAATATGCTCATCCTGTTGAGCTTATTGGCACATTCCTACCTACCGTACTTTGCTAACAGTCACTGCTTCAATTAGGTAATGAAAAAGTGCCAATGAAGCCAACCCAACAGTTGATCCCATGATTGGGTTTCCTCATCATGCTTGATGAAAATCGAAACTAAAATAGGTACTGGAAATTGGTGACATATTTGGTTGTTATAGAGGATACATGTTTGAAAACTCAAGCTAACATGAACCTCCATGTAATCTGCTATAGGATCAATTAAAGCATGATGCATGATATTTGTTCCTAGATCTTCTATGACAAGTTGATCAATTGCATCTTCAAAATTAAAACCTCCATCTACAACTTCAGCCTTATATTGGAAAACATAATCATCGTCAATCTTCCAATCAATAGGTAGTACAATTTCCTCTTGCTTTGGAGAAGGAAGATTTTCCAAGAATTCTTTGAGATCTCGGAAATTATATGACTGAATTTGAGAATCCAAAAGTTCAATATCATTTTCGAACTTTTCAACAACTATCTCAAGAAAACAAATTTTACTCTTAGGATAAAATTTGCTCGAGTCAAAAATACGAAACACAATTGTTAAAAAGTCTTCGTCAATGTGAAATTTTGCTAACTCATTTCTGAATTCTTTTAAATCTTCAGGACATAGAGGATTCACCACATACCCTGTCATCTTGAAGCATCATCAAGGCTTTGAAATTTGGATTCTTCAACAGTGAAGTCGCTTGTGAACTTTGAATCTTGGGATCTTGAACAATGGAGTCACCAGGTGAATGGTACAACCTTCCTGTGTTTGGCTTCTATTCACCATCAGAAGTCAAATCTGAACTTGATATATTTTCTGGAGAACTCGAAAGCTCATTCCCCCAATGGAGTCACCAAAATGTTAACGCTCTGTAGTTTTCCCAAGGCTGCGGAGGTAGTCACAGAGGTAACCTCGAACCACTTGGAGTCTTGGATCTAGCCCTCCAAGACTCAGAGAGGGCTCTCTCTGTATGATTTAAACTTGGTTTGTAATAGGATAGATATCAGGCTAGCTATGAAAGTATGGGGTTGGGGTTTTTAAATGGTTGTTTTGGGACAACAAGGAGGGCCATTGGTAAAATGGGGTCTGCACTTAAATATGTGATTCACTCTCAGATCTAGACAAAAATCTTACACAGGGCAAGGTAGTGGAAGTGTTGGATCGAATTAAGTTTGAATGGTGTCGATTTGAGGAAGAACTAGGGGAGGAAAAAGAGAGCAAATGAGCAGTTAAGAATTCATAAACTGAGCTTTTTAGAGGAGAAACATGAAGATTATCACAAGATCAGATGCAGAGTATTTTGCTAATAAATTCTTCTTTGTTATTATCTTCTGACAATAAGAATTGAAAACAAGTGGAAAGATGACAGGAAAAATACTTAGCAGAGAAAGAAACACCACCAACATATCCGCACAAGAATCCTGTAAAAAGCATGCCCATTACATATCAATCATTTAATGATTACAGAAAAAGTTTTCTGGAATGGCAAAGCCCATGTTCCAGCCAAATGGAGAAACACCTCACAGGTCGAACCCTGCTTACATCTTTTACGTGTGCATATAAAGGCAAAGATACTATCAGTCCTAAAAAACTCGAACTCTACCCATGCTTTCTAAAAATAGATAACAGTTACAATGCTCTCGACACCTGTAAACTGTCTCCTAAACCAAACAAGAAAACAAATCAAAGGAAAGTTCCATTTGATAATTTCTTCTTGAACATCTGGAACACTAGAGGTTTGTTAAGTTTTGCTGGCGAATCCACTCTAACAGCATCAAAATAGATAAATGCAGAATCAGTTGAACGCTTGGGGTTGTTGGAGATTTGTTGTCAGCTGGAGGATCGATGCTCTAACCACTACCTGAAAAATAGGAAATATTTTCCATTTGTCACGAGTGAAGTTAAATTTCCACTGGTCGAGCTGCCATCTGCGCCATGATCTTCCTCAAACTGCTGCCTCGAATCCTGGAAGATTGATTTGCTTGCTGGCTTTTTCCTATAAACGCTCAACTGTAATTCGAATGCCATGATGGAAAGTGCCACTTGTGCTCTAATGCTACCTCAAAAATGATGATATAGCTGCCATTTGTATGCCTAAGAATGCTGATTTTATGCCCTGGGATCTACTACTGTCTTTGACCAATCATGCATTGTTGAGAAATAGAAGCTGCAAGGACTAGCACTCTTCAATTGTAAAGATAATAAGTCCAGTAACAGGCTGGAAATATAAGCCTCAACTCCACATTCCCATAAGCCACTTGTTACAATATTAATCCACAAACACAACTCTGATCTTCAACTCCATGCACTTCTCTTTAACCAATAAAACAAAAAGCACACAAGAATTGACCCATTTTGCATAATTATTTGTCCATATGTCTACGCTTATGTTTCCTGTGTGCATTACCAGTGTGATTGTTTCAACTGGGTTTGCGGGCCTTCTTACCACTACTGAAAATGGATGAATACGCCATCAATATGCCAAACACTGGCAACGCCAACAAGGCAGATGCCATAAACCAAACGAGCTCTTTGGTAGCCAAAGCAGCTATAAGCTCATACTTTTTTAATGTCTATCTCACAGAACGTTGCAACCGGTGATGGTACTTTGTTGCAGTTGTGAGAAATATTCCGTAGGCGTTACCAACAGGTTTTGTATATGGTTGCAAAATGACATTCGCTTTCTCAATATGAGGTTGTGAAGCAGCGACAACTTTTTCAATATGAGATTGTAAAACAACAACGACTTGATCTATGTAAGGACCAAAAATATCCTTGACTGTCTACACATGGGGACTTAGCGATTCCTGAGCTTTAACAAGATGTGGCTTGATGGCATCCCTTGACACCTCATAACCTCAATAGATTTAGTTTTTAAAGTCTCCACATGTGGTGCAAGGGAAACCGTAGCTTGCTGCCACTGTTTCTTCAGAGTAGGGCCCCAATGAGTATTTGTTGTTTCAAGATGGGGTCTTGACCAGTTGTGAGCAATGGTAAAATTTTCTGATGCCTTCTCTAGAACAACATTTATAGCAAGCGTCGCACATTTTTCCCAATGTTCCGCTACATATGCCTGAAATTTAACTAGACGAACTGTAAGCCAAGGTGTAACCAGGCACCCTGGACCTCCAAGATTTCCACTTCGTACAAACTGTCAATGCCTAAGCACATTAGCTTTCATTTGAATGCAACTTTGCTCAGTGTGGACTTTCTTATTCCATCTAGTAACTCCATTACAAACATTAAAAAAAAACGTTTTGTACTACAATCTCTAACCTATTTGAGACAAGATGAAACAAATCAACCAGTAGGATCCGTTCATCGGCCATTTGGCATAAAGTTGCAGCTGTGAAATATTCTACAATTCACTAGAAAAATGATGAATATTGTCTACAATCCTATAGAATATATGATCCAAACCTCCGATGACTATTAGTCCAGTGCACCTCCTTGATAACCAAGCTCCAACATAACTATTTTCTCCCAAACTAGTTGACTCTCAACACAAAATGGGGCTTTAGGAATTGATATCACGACTCTAGTGAAGCTTTGGATTAAGCATGCAGATCCTTGTTTGGTGCCCATATATGCCCCTTAGGACCAACTCTATCATTTCCCTTATTGGAACCATTCTCGATGATGATAAGAGGCTCTGTTTCACCATCCTTGACCTGAGACAGTTGTGCAGGTGGCTCACTTTGTTTTTATTGACTGTCAACTGCACAAAAATAAGAATACAATCCCATCCCAACTATAGCAATTAATATTCCCAGAATATTCCGCCAACTAAATGGATCATGAAGTAAAATGTAGCCAAATGCCAGAACCAAGCAAGTCTTCAAGTGTCCTAGAACTTGATATGTGACTGGAGATGTCTTGCCAATCACAAGAAATGTGATGAAGTTGACAGACATGGAGATCAAATAGGATAAAACAATGAAAATTAGAACACGAGGCGTACACTTAAATGCAAACACATTTTGGTTTGTCAAATTTGCTGTTCTGCTTTCACCTTAACTTCTGCTTGAGATTTTAACATCATTGTCTCTGCAAACTGGAGTGCCTGTTCAACTTTTTGTATACGAGCCTTTTGTTTGGTCAAGAACTTGAGGAAAACCAGCATCTGGCTTTCGAATCACACCTGTAACTCTCATCATATACATCGTGGAAATTTTTTGGCTCATAAGGGTTTCATCTCATACTCTGACTAAGCATGCGAGCACACTTGGTAACTGGGCTTATCTTTGGCTCCTAAGAATTCACTTCGACAGCTGCCAAACTCCTTAGAGATGGATGGAACAAGAAACTGCCTCCAATTTTGTGTTCAAATAGGATATTTCTAGATGTCCCATGAGGAATTCATGGTAGAAGTTAGGCCTGCGCTTTTATTTTATTTTTTGGCTTCTGTGTGCAATATCCCACATTCACGAGGAGAAGGAATTTAAAAGCGTTTATATATGTGAATGTTTGCATCATATACTCGATGATGTGAGCCCAAGGCTACCACTTGAGTTTGGTGCTGGTGCTTTGGCACTGGATTGGATGTTGTTTGCTTTGGTGGATGACTTGTGTTGTTGTTGATGCAGATGCATGGCTCCAGATATAAAGAACAACTCCCGGTGTTGAGCTTGGCCTTGGGCCAACATATTTTTTTAATCAAAATTTTAAGAAAACCAAACCAAAAACCTGTGATAAGGCCGAGAACTAATTTAGACTTAAAAAAGGCCAAATTAGACTAATAAGTTGAAAGTTCAGGTTAAAAACAAAATAAAAAACTTATCCATGTACTGCTTTTTGCCACCGAAACCAACTATTCATAATTTCTTGCCCAAAATGCACCGGCATTTTAACATGCTTTGAAGTTTGCGTGCAAGGTTCTTGGCTTATGCTTGGTCAGAGTCGAGCGCTTTCTGCTGCCTTCACTATGCGTCACGAGCAAAAGCGTAATGCCTGAAATAGATAGACATTATTCAGAATATTGATTCCCCTATTAAATAGGGTTCTAACAGGATAGATGAATGGGAGATAAGATGTAAAAATGATAATATGATGGGAGCGGACGATGGCTCTTCAAATCCCCCCTGGTGGCTAACCAAAACTTATGGGTACAAGCTTGCTAGGGTACCCTGTCAGTCCTCCCAACCATGGTCAAGTGGGATAGCGTAAGATCCAAGCAGTCGTTAGAAATGAAAGGAATCTGATGCATATATCTGAAAGTTATAATGATCAAACATGACACATACCATGATACCTAGACCAATTACCTCATGGAGCAAGAGTCTTCTCTGATACAAGTCCAAGCCGAAGGTGATGGATGTTGCTGCTACTGACAGGACAAGTTTGATGAGGAAGAAGAAAGATGGGCCCTCCAGGGCCTTGCTCAGGTCAATCCTGCTCTCGGTACTCCATGTCTAGGACATGTGGGCCTCAAGACATGATATTTTAGTTATCCATAGAAATCAGGGATAACATCTGGCTCCAACTCGGGGACATGTGCTCACTGTAGATTGCATGAGAACCTCAACATCCCTGGCATAAACCTGCAGACCTGATCAGACTTGAAAAGGGCATCAATAATAAAGGTGGGGTGGTATAGCCACCCCACATATATAGATATATGTATATAAAGTAATCATAAATGAGAATAGAAAGTGAAATACTTACCTGTACATACCTATTGGCTGGATGTTGGTGTAGTCAAACAACCAGTGAAGCCAACCCAACAACGTTCCTCGATACCTGCCTTTTTGCTTCATCATAAACCAAAACAGTGATAAATCAAGTACAAAAATGTCACGAGTTAGAATATATATCATATCATCAGGAATCTCAAAGTCTAACTCATGGAGGCGGCTGGGAGGGATAAAATCATGCCAAGTCCATTTCTGAGAAAAGTGTTCAATCCAATTCAAGAAAGGGTCATGAAAAATGCAAGGTTCAGAAAACTGACTCAAAGGGCCTGCAAATTGGCTACCTAGGACATCCTCATGCTCTGAAGTCAAAGAAGGGATCTACAGAGGTCTAATAGATGACTGGCAAGCTATCAAGGGAAACTGGGATAACTGACTCAAACTTGCAGTAACCAACCACCCTTTGGATTCTAGGGTTTGCCTAGGAGGAAACTCAACATAAAAAAGTTACTTCCCAAATACACCTTTAGTGGAAAAGCACGGTAAAGTAATAATAGGTGGCTGGAGTGAAAAGTCATGAGAATCCTTCTTTAGGCAAACAATGTTTTTACTCCAATCAAAATCTGAGCATAGTGGCAGTTGATAGTCATATTCATAAGGTAAATCTAAGTTCTCGGAGGAGTACTCATCAAAGGCCTCAAGGTAAGACCGGAAATCATCAGGCAAATATTGTACTCAGTCAACCTTGGGTGTTTGTGGAGAGTCAGTAAAAATCTTATCTCCCTGTTGCCACTGTTCAAGAGCTTGTTGTGATAATTGCGAAGGCAACACTTGGAGATGACTCTTTATGTCATAGATGGGATATGTATCATAACTAAATGCATCCCATCTATGTCTCCCAACATGTATGAACTCGTCGAAATCAGCTATGTCAGTATCAATATCATAACATGGCGGAGTCAAAACATCCAATACTTCTGTACTCTCTGTGTTATAAGGTAAAGAACCAATAAAAACTTGGAAGGGGGAATAATTTACCTCTTTTAATCCTTCCTGTGAAAGAGCTTCAAGTATTTGGATAGCTCCATCAGGTGGAAGATCTGCCTCTACATCTTCAGTCTTGAGACATAGGGGATCTAGCTTGTCCAAGCGTTCCATTCCTTCTTCATTCTCTGAGTCATAGAATAAGGTATCATCAAAATAATGAAAATGACTTACCTCATTCTCTTCATCTTGTGCAGGAGGGATAAGATCTTGGAGAGCTTCATTAGACTGAGGTGCTTCATCCTCATAATTCACATCTCTGGTTATATCTTCATTGGATTCTATTGGATTATGGGAGAGGTCTTGCTCCTCTTCAAGGGGTTGATAATGGTATTCATAAACCTCATCTCTTATATCAGAGGATTCTTGGTATTGATCATGATAAGCTCTCCTGAGATCTTCTACAATCTCAGTGGTGAATCCTTTGTGGTTATCATGAGGTTTTGAAGGACATCTTCATACGTTTGGAAATCTGGATTAGTAAGGTCTATAAACCTACTGATGAGGTGTATGAAAGATGATATACCCCTGTCCTTGCAACAACTCTTAAAACGATTTTGCAAGTAGGATGGCGGGGTGAGAATTTTTTTATTTATAAGATCATCCTCTCCTCCCAACTTTATCTTTCTCAAATACTCCAAAAAACTTACTATGTGAGGAGCTGGGAGGCCCAAAAACGTTGGAGAGTTGTTTAGCCATTTTGTATCAAAGTAACTTGGGTATCCTTGAAAACTTCTGAAATCAATACTCGGATACATTTTTTCCCAGTGTGCCATGATCCCATAACTTGAAAATATCACAGAAAGTAATGTGGCACCCTAAGAAATATTAGTGGAGTCACCAGATAGTTTTCCTGAAACTACCAAAGAAAAGGGGAATAAAAGCCTAGTGGAGTCGCCAGGTAAGCTTGTAAGAGAAAGGTCTTTGAGGAAAGGCTTACCAAAAGATTTTTCGTTGAGGAAGATTGACTCAGTGATTCCCCGACAACGACACCAAAATGTTATCGCATAGTTTGTAGTTTAGATCAAAGGCTGAAGGATAGAGATCAAACTGGCGTAACAGGAACCTTCCCCACCCAATGTCACCTCAATGGGGAGGTTCTTTCTGTTTAGGGAGGTTAGCCTAGGGGAGACGTCCTCGACAACCTGGGGTTTTGAAGAGGCTAAGGTATAAATAAAGGTTAAATTTTCCTCCTCATAGGTTACCACCTAGATCAGACAGTCCAGCTAAACAACCAATAATGAAGTGTATGCCCAGTTGAAAACACCTGCCCGGAACAAGACAACAACAATACAATATATATATATATATGCAGGCTATAACTCAAAGGGTTAGTACTTCAATAACTATCTGCTATTATTTAATAAGCAATGTAAAGCAATAGATACAAATGAAGTCAACGTTTTGTCAATTAGCTATGAAAGAGAATCAATTCATCAATATCTATCAGGATGATCAAGCCTACAATGTATCCAATCAACAATTTTCTCAATAAATGCTTCAAATCATCATTCAATTGCTTATATTCAAGATTTGTTGCGTCAAGATGAGATAACCAACTGTGACGTCATTTTTAATTAGGTTAGTTTGTTACTTAGGGTTTCAAAATTTAAAGTTTTGAGAATGGTTTTGTACACTAAGACTTCAACGTTGGAGGTTAGAAATCAATGCCTTAGGGTATATGGAGTCAAACAAGAAGAGGGCACAAGGTTTTGAAAGTATAATGACTTAAAGACTGGAGGGACAGGTTCTAAAGTGCTGCAAAGGTAGGGCCCTAGAATCAAAACCCTAGGGGAAAGAGGCTCACTCCGGTGTTGCTTAAGAAAGGACTCATGCTCTTTCCTCCTTCCTTAGGTCAAATTGGCAAAACGACTTTTATCAATGATTAATTTTACTAAAGGATGAGGTGAGAGAAAGTGTTGTAAAGACAAGGCTTTCAAACCCTAGAAAGTGATGGCCCTAGGTTTAGATAACCTAGGCCTAGGATGTCACCCCTTTTTCAACCTATAAAATTAAATGCTAGCTTAAAGGAAGAAGCAATATGAGTGTAGCAAAGGCTAGGCTCAATCCTTCTTCTTCAATGGCTAAAATATCTCTCTCTAAGGGGACATATAACAAGGACCTACTTGTGTGCTTGTTACCTAGGGTTTCAAATCAACAATTTAATAAGCAAATGCAAGAAATTACACCTACAACCATTCAATTAAGAAGTTTTGCAAGAAAATCACTTACATATCATGAGGAGAAGCATAAGAAAACCCTAGTTGTAAACCTTCCTTGAGAGAAATGCCATAATATGCCAAAAATATCCTTCCAATAGCAAGTGCGCCTCACTTAGACAAAAAAAATACCCTAGGAGGGAGCAAAAATCAGACCTCACAATTGTGAGTGAATTGTGTTATGTCAAAATGAGGGAAAACACCATCAATATATATCATCCAAGGACCTTTAATTAAAATTAGGTCATTAAAATAGACGACAAGGCTAATAACTAAAAATCATACTATTTTACATTAAACTTCTAAAAGAAAACCCTAAATGAGCAATGAGCAAGACATCTAGCCCCTTTGAAGGAGACGTTGGCCCTTTTTAGGGAAAAACATAGCACTGGATGACAAACGTTGGCCCTCTCTGGGCCTCCAAACTCTGCCACACTTGCCAAAATGCTCTGTCAAGGTGGCATACACTGGAGGTGACGTCAAGGGTTCCTAGATGACATCTTGGGCCATCAAAGTGACATGATCCACCTTCAGTGGGTCAACCCCCTAGGGCCGGGCTCAACCAAGGCGTCCTGGATGAAAATGGCCTTCGTATTCTCTTGTGCAAAGGCTCGATCAACCATTGTCCTGTCTCTATCCCTGATGTGGTCCCAACAACCATCTAATGGGCTCTTCAGCCCCATGGAGGTCCGAAATAATCATCTCCCCATGTGTACCGATCCACTTGGTACCTGTTTGTCGGGCATGGTCTTGCACATCAAAAACTTCGCCCTCCATGGGCTCATTAGTCCTGGGGATCATAGTAATGTCAATCATATTTCATCATTAATTTTATCAAATGCATGCATAAAACCCCTAGCATATCATCTAATATCTCAAAGACATTACAATGACCTACTATACAAGGTTGAAGAAAAAGGAAAAATGCCCTATTGGGCCAACATCCATAAGAAAAGGAAAGTTTCCAAAGGATATCATCCAAGCCATGTAACACGAGGTGGTGTGGTCAAAGGATGTCTAGACATAGTGAAAAACATGGGTGAATATTATCCATGGGTGCCTTTGTAGGAGGTGAGCTGTACCTATCATGGATGCAATTCTTTCCAAGCCCTTTATTGCCTTTATTCTTTCTTTTCTTTATTACTTTTTCTTTCTTTTTATTTCAAGGTCTAACTAGAGGACACTGCCTTGGCGTGGTGACCAGAGCTGACTGTGTTACCCACAATTACTTTTGAAAAGATGATAAGGTTGGCTCATGATGAGACCCCCTTTCCCTTGGCCATGCAACCAAAGGTCACTGCCCTGGCGTGGTAACCAAATAATGGCAGTGCCATACTACTAGGTACCGATGAACATAATGGGTTGGCTCGTGATGAGACCCTCCATCCTCTTGGCTAGGTCTTGTTTTGTTATTTTTCTTCGGGTCCCTCTTGTTTCTTATTGAGAGGATTTTTATTTCCTTCTTGGGGATCCCTGGACAAAGCATCTCTAGGTTTTATTTTTATGGCTTTTATCTCTTACCAACTACTTTTACCTCCTAGGCCTTTAGCCCCTTCTTCCCACAAGATAAGGTGTAACCCCACAAAAAGGTCATCCTAATGTCCGGACTAGGGGAATGAGATAGATGAATGGGAGATAAGATGTAAAAATGATAATATGATGGGAGCGGACGATGGCTCTTCAAATCCCCCCTGGTGGCTAACCAAAACTTATGGGTACAAGCTTGCTAGGGTACCCTGTAAATCCCCCCAACCATGGTCCAGTGGGATAGCGTAAGATCCAAGCAGTCGTCAAAAATGAAAGGAATCTGATGCATATATCTGAAAGTTATAATGATCAAACATGACACATACTATGATACCTAAACCAATTACCTCATGGAGCAAGAGTCTTCTCCGATACAAGTCCAAGCCGAAGGTGATGGATGCTGCTGCTGCTGACAGGACAAGTCTGATGAGGAAGAAGAAAAATGGGCCCTCCAAGGCCATGCTCAGGTCAATCCTGCTCTCGGTACTCCATGTCTAGGACCTGTTGGCCTCGAGACATGATCTCTTAGTTATCCCTATAAATCGAGGATAACAAAGCCCAGAGAAGGTAAGATCAATAGTTTTTTCACGTTTAGAGAGTCTGAAAAAACGTAAAAGAAGACTCCAAGGAGTACCTTTTTCAGAACTAGTCTAGTCAGTTCAAAAAAGGGGTAAACTCGCACCGAAAATACATTTATTCAAAACCATTTTAACGAGTGTGACAAAGACAATATCACTCGACAATATTTTCAATTTTAAGGAGTCTAAAAAGAGCTTAACTATGGACTCACGACCTTTTTCTAATTTTAGTCCCCTTAGCTCAAAAAAGTATAAAAGTTATTGAGGAGAACTCTCCCGGTGAGATGAATCTCCTGAGGCATACCTTTTTCCTCCATAATCCATAGGCCAGAAAAAGGGGTAAACTCATGCCAGTACATATTCTTCTGGACCAATTTAACGAATGTGAAGGAACAAGGTTACTCGACGATCTTTTCAATTTTGGGGAGTTTGAAAAGATATTAACTATGGACTCACTATTACATATGACCAAATTTGCGATGGTTTTTCATTGATATTGCCACACTTATCCATCGCAATTTCCACGAAAGCGGAGATTTTTTTTTGTTGGAATAATTTTATTGCTATGTCCATGATCCAGGTGTGCGTGGAATCATCGACAAAATTATCTCTCCACGTGTCACCACTTTCAATATCGGCTAACCCTGTGCATCGTCGCAATTACGATGAAACTTTGTCGCAATTGGGATGAAAATTTATGGCAAGGCAATAACTTACGACGCAAATGTTGGATGTGCGACACAAAACCATCGCAACTTGTGATGAAAATCCATGGTAATATCGACGAAACAATATCTCAAAACCAAATTTACGACGCAGATGATATATGTGCGACGAAAATTCGTGGCAAATTGCGATGAAATTTCGTCATTATAGTGATGGTTTTGGTAAAATAGTAAATTTTTTTCGACGAACTTTCGTCGATATTGTGACAATGACTATAAGTTTAAAAAAAATAAATTTACATGAAATATGGTATTACCATATTACATTGTAATATGATAATGCCATATTACAATGTAATATGGCATTACCATATTACATTGTAATATTGTAATATATATATCCCCTACGAATAATCAAGGCACTAATCAACCAAATATTGTAAGCATGTGTTATCATGAAGTTGGATTAGAAGTAAGGATACCAATATGACAATATACACAAAGAATAATTGGGAATATTACTTTCAAAAAAGCACATGGATTGCATGAGTGAGTCATTATGCAATTTATATTACACAATACTATGACAACACTTCTAAGATTGATGGATGATATATTAAGACCATTTCTTGAAATTGTTTATTGTAGCCTCCTTGGATGACATTTTGACTTTTAGCAAGATTTGTGAAGATCATTTGAAACATTTGGAGATGATATTTTTAACCCTTCAACACAATTAATTGCAAACTGACATGAAGAAGTATGAGCTTGGAAAACAATTATTGTTGTGTATGGATTTTGTAGTTAGAGGATGTGAATTGTGTATTGACCTAAGAAATATAAAATTCGTTGTAAATTGGTTGATCCCAGATAATTTAATTGAACCAAGGTAATTCATGGGGTT
>ML791479.1:154182-166128 GCA_009831015.1 Picea engelmannii
AGGTTTTAAAATCTCTTTCATCACCTATGTATAAGCTATTGGTCAATTTTCATCTATGTTCTGAATGATTTGGGAAATAATGGCTCTTAACACCTTGAAGATTTGGAAACTCTTACGAACCTAAAGGGTTGTTATGACATTGACTCATATATTCTTGTAAAAACATAATCTTATTTGATGCCTCGATAATTTAGGCATAGTGTATATAAGGGCTAGTTATCAACTCATTCCTTGATAATAATAAGAATAATATTACTAATATAATAGGAAGAGAATGTGGATGTCACTTGCACAATTGTTGGAGCATACAAAAAGGACAATAATAATGAGGTCCAAAATTTTGGGTACATCATGAATATGTTCAATATACAGGGGGTAGACTAATACATACTTTCATTTCCAAGAATGAGCATTGAACAATGAAAGAACATGTTTATATAGATACCTACATCACAGAGGTTGGCATCTTACCAGAAGTGAGGTAGGATTAGCAACATGATATCTTATGGAAAGGAAAGGATGAGTCCCATGTGACATACAATAATCTGGAGTTTGTGAGCATAGTAGGCATCATAAAATAGTAATATAGAGTCATCAAAAGCACAAAAACAACACATGGTAGCCTTGATTTAGTGCAAGAATGAGAGATGGCATATATCAATGGGGTATTTTATGCAAGCGTAGGAGGTGACATGCATCAACCTAAGTTCGATGCAAACATAGAGGTGAAAAATACCAATGGTACCAGTGGAGGAGAGAGGATCAAAGGAATATATGATGTCACCATTGGGAGGGGCTCCATAGTTGCAAGCTATGGAATGTGACCATTAAAGGGGACATCTTTGAAAACTGACCAAACAAGTGATAGTTGATCCTAACTATGTAGAGGTTATCTTAAGTAGGGTCTTTCTTGAGATAATGACCTATAAGGGACCCATCGATTTTAGAGATTTTGGAAGAGGGATAGTGCAACCATATGAGATGAGATGGATTGGACATGTGATGTAAAAGTGAGAGAGAAAGGTATTTATGTATTATGTTTTGTTGGGTCTTAACATTATAAGTAAGAGGTATTGCAAGAGGTGAGTTTAGAGTTTTTGTCATATTTATAGAGTTGATAAGTATTGCAATGAGCATCTTATAAAGAATTTCATTCGAGCATCGATATTATGACCAAATAAAAATGGAGAAAAAGGGGTGTATAGAAGAAAAGATAAGGAGGAGAGGCAATACTTTCCCCAAGCATTTGAATGACTAGGAAAAGAGGAAGAGTATGTAGGAGAGCATGGAACACTAGGAGAGGAAGAAGACAAGGGGAGAACTAGGTAATATTGATTGCTACCAGGTAAGAAGTGGCTAGAGTTGATAATGAGAAGTCTAAGCTAGCCCAAAACAACTCCCAATAGGAACAATGGACATCTTATAAAACATTTCATTGTTGTTCATATTATATGTTTGAGAGTAAATTAGAGTAATCAAGGGGATATACATAACATTCAACAATCTCTTGAAAAATCCCTATGACAAGGGTGACTCCTAGATAAGGATAGGGGTGATGAGTGATGGAAAATGCGATTATTTTGGTTATAAATTTTCAAGGATTATAGTGGCAAGTTGGTCTTTGATCTAACAATTATGAGTAAAAAGGAGACTTAGAGAGGAGAATAAATTTCATTCGTCATTATGAGTAATGAGGGATCTTTTTCAATAGATTTTGTAATAGGGACTATTTTCTGTTGGGGAGAAGTGTCCAAATATAGGTGTACCCTAGGATCATCAAAGGATTTCTCATCTATGTACAAGCATTTGGATGTGAATTAATATTATAATAATACACATTTTGTATTAGTGTCCTTTGGAGCCGTATAATACTTGCACTAACATGTGGGATGAGAGGAGGGGTCTAGATTATTGGGATTAGCTTCATGCATTGTTTAATAGGAACTAGGATTTGGAATAGGGATAGCAATAAGGTTAGGATTATGGAAATGAATGAAGTGAGGGATATTTTCTAATTTATTTTCCACATTGAGGATATGGATAAAGACATTGTATATGGGGGTTCTCTAAAATAGTTATACTTCTTTATAAAAAAACTACAAGTAAACCAAAATTATATTTAAAATATATACAAGTAAACCAAAACATCACATGGAACTTGGCATATATATCAATATCTACATATTCATGAGGATTGTGAACTTTTACTAGTATAAAGCCTACTTTTAAAAACACATAAGAGCCCTTACTTTTTCATTGTTCTTTCACCAGATCCATTAGCCCATACAACTTGATAAGAGTTGTCCACGAGATGCATTTTCATCACCAAGACCTGCATGAATCATAAAAGACAATTTTTTTATATGAGTACATAATTAATAAGCAAATAAGCATGCATTTATTTATGTAAAATACTCTATAAAAAAATTAAGTTGTCGCATACCTTAATGAGATTCTCTTTGTTTCGAGAATAGGTTATTCTCTACTGAACAGTTCTAACCACGTGAAGGTGGAAGCTCATATGGCCCCTCCCCCCCCTCACATCCCTCTCAATTACCCATACCCAACAAATGATTTTCTTTATATAGAAAACACATAGACATTAAAGCATAACTTGGATAGTCACCAAAACATATGAACATACAAACATCAATAAAGATTCAAAAATAGGTCATGAAATTATACATCTAATTTTTCTTTGATTTATGTTTCTTTACATTCATAAAACTGACAATTGGGATATCATCATCATCCAAGGACATTGTATTTCATGTGCCCTTTTCTTCTATTGTTTGTGTGTGCTCATGTACCATACTTCTGGTACTTTATTGAGAAGCATTAGCTGACATATGTTCAGGGTCGTGAACTGGAACAACGAAAATGATCATATTGATATGTTGAAATATAATTGAAATAACTAATTCACTATTTTGATTAACATTACACTATTTCTCTTTACCTGTCTCTGTAGCTGGGACAGTTGGTGCATTAATTTCCTGTCCACTTGGTTGCTCTCGCATTTCACCCTCCTGAGCTACATGCTCTTCAATTTTGAAAAGATAATATATAAGTATAAGTCAGGAAATAAATATCTACAATTACAGTAAATATTTCTAATTCTGAAGCATACATACGAGAATGGGTACTCTGCTCTACACTATCACTGGACATGTGGACCCTTGTATGATGCGGTGTTTTCTAAATACCGCTTGATTCACTACTGCGGTAGCACTGTTTCTTGAAAACAAACATAAATACTTAGTTAAGGGTGATATAATAAAATATGAATAGACTTTACAAGCATGCTACTGTGGTTTACCTATTCATTTGATTTACCTGCGTGGCTGGGGAGATAGGAGTCTGGCCCAAGATTTTTCTATATTCGATCACACTTTTAAAACCATGCTTGTAACCAAGCTTCAGGTCCTCCTCGATGGCAACAGTGTCAAACATATTTAACTGCAATGCATAACACCATTAAAAATACCAATAACAAAAACATATATTTGTTCGCTATTGTTAAATAAATATTAACCACAGTTAATCATTTAAATCTTACTATTCAAGATTTGAGTTTTCCGTAGCCACCCTGGCCTAGTTTATGATGGTCGTTTTTTTCCACTCTGGCCTTTGTTTCTTTGGATGTATCTGGTAGCCTACATATGGAATTTTTGAAAAAAATTAGATATCAGAATTGTTACTTAAAACAAGAAAGAAAAACATAAATGCTCACATTTCACTGATAATATGACATGTGTTGTACCTTGCTTGACCAACTTGTTGTTGTCGTCCTTGTTTTTTAAACAAGTTCTCCTTTGCATCCTCTATTAGTGCCTTCCACTCTTTCTCAAGAACCATGGGAGGGTGCTCATACTTGAGGTCTGTTAGCGCTCTGTAAATTTCCAAGAGGTTGTTAGGAAGAAGAAATCTACGAGAGGTAACTTTATCCAATCGCTTTTGAAGCTGGGATATAACCCTTCCAACTTCAGAGAGGGATCTCTCTTTTGATTTAGATCTGTTTCAAATTTTTAAATATTAGGCTAGATAAATAGATAATTCGATCCTGTGTCGTAGTGTTGTTGAGTTGGTTGAGATAGTTTACACATCCATTGGGATATGGGTCCGTCTCATAAAGATGAAATCCAAACCAAAAAAAACAAAGGAACCTTTCACAGGGAGAGATAATATAATCACTGGATTCTTTAGTAGCATAAACGAGGAATTGCAGAAAAGATGAGAAAGACAATTACAACAAAGAAGCAATTAAGAATTTCTTTATTGTAAAATGAGAAGATAAACACTTAAATCTTTTGAGTCAGAAACAGGGTATACGAGATAAATCCTGCAACTTTCATTACTTCCAAAGATTAGATTTAGAAAACAGTATGATAACAAAGTGAGAATAACATTTAACTTAGAGAGAACAACATCACCAGTGAATACACACAAGAATCTTGTAAAAGTGCCTCTTTATATTAATGGAAGATCTCTTCAAAAATATTACAATCTGATAACTTACAGGGTGTGAAGATCAACAACCATCAATACTTCGAAAGATGAAGTATTTATAACTCAAAATTACAAATGATCTTGTCATTAATGACCAGGACGTGCTAAATCTATTTTTAGCTTAACTAACTTAACAAATTTCATAAATCTAGGAACTGCTTGATGATGTGGTGTAATTGCATGATGATTTCTGGGTGAGCTGTTGATGAAGCCTCTGCACGACCTCATCTGATTGGATGAATGAATGGGCTGGGACAACTCATCTGCTACTGGATCAGATCACAAAAATCCTCCCATCGAAGATGACTGGGCACGTTGACTTTGAGTAGCCTTCGATACACTTCGTCCATTTCTGTGTACTTGGTGAAGGTAGGTTTGGTGACGAAGATGTATCGAATCTCATGCTGCATACTGATGTCCCATTGAAGTGCATCTAGAAACGCCTTGCCAGTGATGTTGCCTTGAATTTCTGAAAACTTGGAGCTGTCCTTAGCCACATTGGCTAGTCTCTTTTTATAGTTTGGGAGTGTCATCAATTTGTCATTGATTACCTTCAGACCAGGAAGACCTTTCTTCTGTAGAGCCTCAATATTACCAAAAAATATTTGTACCCCTAGGTCCATGGCCTGAACCTCTTCTTCCAGCTGAAGCATTAAACCTCTCTTGGTCAAAACTCTTTTGACCTCAAGGATGGTCTCTATTCTGTCTTCGATTTTCAGCTCTTCCAGCTCCTCCCTGGTCTTAGAATTAAGGAACTTGATGATCTTGTTAGCCTGTGTTGGCATCTCTCCCAATTCCGATCTGATCTTCTCAATGGCCTGTTTGATTCTCTTCACCAATTCATTCTGCTCAAACATGATCTATATCATGGGCCATATCTCGTTCATGGACTTGGTGATGTCTGCCCATACACTTTCTTTAACCTCAGCCAAAGTTTTTCCTGCCACTGTTTGCTTCCGAAGCTATTGTAACTCTTATTTGAGCTGATATGTCTCCTGCTTTTCCTTGGAGAGGATGATCTGAAAGGAGGATTTGAGTTCATGAAGGTTCTCAATCTCCTTTTTGAGCCTGTTGATCTCTATTTCCTGCAGGTTCATCTTTTCCATAGACTTAGCCAGGTCGGTTATGTTTTCCAGGGATGTCAGTGGAGTCGCGGATGGGACTTCTGTCACTGATGTTGTGCTCACTCCCGAAATTGGAATGGCACTCAATGGAATGACTTCTATTGGCTTCAGTTGTTCTTTCTCTTTTACTAGCTTCTCCATCTCAGCTTCCATTTCCTTTAGCTGTGCATTTTGCTCCATGAGTAGCTTGAGCATTTCATCTTTTTCTCCTTCTTTCTCTGCTATTTCCTTCGCCTGCGAATCCTCTGCGGGTGAGAGTTTCAATTGTTTCCTTAAGGAGGCTATGTCATCATTCTTCTTCTTAATCATCTCATTGGCTGCTTTCACATTCGAAGGATCGTAACTGATCTTGAGGACCAGTTCCTCCAAAGTCTTGATCCTGTTGTCCTTGGCAAAGGACGATATCTTCTCTAAGTTCAATTGTGTTTGAACGTTGTTTAGGGACACTTGCAATTTGGACACAGTAGTGGAAGCATGCGCCAATGTATAAAAGACCATTTCCCCTGTTTTCTTGTGAAAATCCATCTGATCGGCCGTATGCACATCCTTCGTCTAGAATTCGAAGGTGGCCCTTTTTTAATCAGTGATCACCTTTGGGTCTGGAACCTGCGCTTGGAGGAATGCCATATGCATTCTTCCTTTCTCGGTGTCAAATGCCGATGGCAACCTATGTTGTGTAGTAGACGTCTACTTCTAGAACTGGGTGCAAGTACTGCTAGTAAGGGTCTGGTTCCTTTTCTTGATCAGATCATATTTTTCAAAGATGCTCAGCTTCGGTCCTCCCTTGCCTGGCTGGGTGGTCGACGGAGAATCTGTGTATTTCTTCGACAACGTTGAGGTTATGATATGCTTGAGGCTTGCACTGAGGGGTGGCCTATCAACCTTAGTTACTGTGGAAGATGGGACTTCCTTTTCCCCATTTAGGTCAGGAGATGAAATGGTTTTAGGCCTCTTGGTGTGCAATTGGAATTCTTCTGGCGACACCTCAGTGACAGGTGGAGATAAATCCTGCCTAGGCCTTTTCTCTTTTGGAACCTTTGGCATGGTTGTCTACGATACAGTGCCTGGGGGATCCTGCTATTCTGCTTCAACCAAAGTGTTAGGCTCCCATACTGTCTGGTTTGCAAATTTCTCAACTTCGGGCCTAGATTCACGGACATATGGGATGTTCTTGTTTTTCACCCTCATCTCAGAGATGATCCCACATGGATCGTAATGCCATGAGAAAATCATGAAGAACTTCATTTCCTTCAGCAGCCTGTCTGCTTCTTCTCCAGCGCCATGATTGTTGCAGATGAAAGAGCCAATCTGCCCTTTGATTCTGAGCTGTTGTTTTTTCTTTAGAGACACAAAATGGATATCATCAGAGTTTATCATCTTCCTTATATACTCCAGAGAAAAACTTCTGACAGGCAGGTATTTCGAAAGCTTATACGGGGCCAGATCACATCTGTATACTCTGATCTCAGTGTAATCTTGGTACAAATACCAATCCCCCATCTTGGTGTGATCCAAAAGATGCAGGATCCTCTGAACTTCATCATTTATCCGAGGCTCGGGCCTTCCGCTAAGCATACTCACCACTGGGTGGTAGAATTGATCAATGAATTCCTTGAAACTGAAATCTGTGGAATTGTGCTTGAGTAAGGAGGTCCATGCGGTCACTTCCCGGGGTCTACCATCTCCATCCATATTCTGCATGGAAAAGACAAATTTGTCCGCTTGGAAGAAAATGAACAAATATGCCAGTATGGAAGAGTACCGAAACATGCCCTCCGTGGCGAAATTAACAAAATGTTCGTGAATATTATTCTCTAGAAACATGCTGAAGTCGAACTGGGTAGTGGGCTTCTCATCGGTAGAGAAGATGGATAAAAATCCCAAAATGGGTTGATATACCCACTTATATGAATAGTATCCCAACAAGGTGCATAGGGACGAGATGATCTGGTTTCCTTTGGTCGAAAACATTGAAGAAGGTTAAGGGGGATTTGTGGAGGGAAATTAAGCGGATGGTGGGAGGAAAAGCTCAAATATTTGAGCTCTTTGGGGGAAGGTCATTTTCTGGTATAATTCTGTGAGAATTTCCAGGTTGAATGGTGATGCAGAGTCAGCTCGAGGGATTTGTATCATTTGGTCGATGGCTTCGGGCATGATGAGGAACAAAATTTCTCCAGACGAGGAAAAGACGACTCTTTGTTCGGGAATGTAGTGGGCTTGGCACTTGAGGGAAAACTATGGAAAAGGGTGAATCTGAGGGAAGAGATAAAGGGGTAAGTTGGACTCCCAGAGTCCAATTTTGTCACTCTGGTCCAGGAAAACTTCCTTGATCCACGACTGAAGGTATGAGAAATCAAAATCACACTTTGTATCTGCAATTAAACGATCTTTGTCGGCCAGTGGGATTGTGTCAAGGTCGATAGGAGGTGGGAGAAACAAATTCTCCTCTCCTTCAGCTTGGTTTGACTTTGGTGCCATTACTGCAACGGTACCTGCAAAAAAAACAATGTTAGCGGGAACGATTGTTGATGGGGGCAACTGACTGTAACGGAGGAGAAAATAGTGTCAATTTCTCTGGTGTGGTGAGTGGGTAAATGGTGAAAATAGGAAGAGTGAGGGTAGTTTTGGGTAAATGGGTGTCCGTTGGGCGCGGGAGACAGGTCAGCTGGTTAACGGATAGGTTATCCAGTAATAAATGGCCAACGGATCACTTAGAGTGTGAGATGACGGGTGACGGTGATTGAGGGATACGGATGAGTGATGTGGTGGTTACCAATTGGGGAATAGATCATGGTGAGGGGGCTTGCCATGAACGAATGGGGGGGAAGGACTGACAGAAATTATGGGACTTGACTCTTTCGGGAAAGGTGGATGATGACACCAGGAGGTGACGAGGGTATGTCAGTCAGTAGGAGGTGATGGGACTTGGGACCGGTAGATCGATGCCACGTATAGACAGGGGCCCGATAGAGGAAAAATCCCATTCCGGACCCCCCCCCCCCTCAGTTAAAATTAGATCAGTTGGGGGGGTCCGAAAAACACCTTGAGCCATTGATCTGTGCGCTTGCTTCTTGGCTGTAGATCTATGCTCGTTGTTTATCACACATTTCAGACCCCCCCCTCCATTAAAGGCAGAATGGACGGGGGGGTCCGAAATCCGATATTGACCGTAGATCTGCATGCTTAAACCTGAGCCAGCCAGATGCACACAGGTCTTATAAGCAATTCCGGACCCCCCCCCTCGGTTAAAGGTAGAACGGTCGGTGGGGTCCGGAAAGATCTGTTCACTATAGATCTGGGTGTGTTCATCTGGACCATTGATATATGAACATAACATAAGTGAGGGCACGGAAAATGCATGCGTCGAGAAGACTTAGGATAAGTGCATTTCACGGGTTTTTCCAAGGCTTTTCATGTCTACACCACCAAGGGGTTAGTCAAACAACCTTTTAGGTATCCAAATCATGGTGTAACATTAATCATCAAGCTGGTTTTATTGAAGTGAAGACACTAGCCTATACTCTAACCTAGTTTTCTATGACAATTAACCCAGATTAAACTGTTGGGTTAAGAATTTACTCTACCCTGGGGCTATCTGACCAAGATTAGACAGTCTGGCCAGATTTATTCACTAATCTAACCTATACACTTTGGCTAAGATTAAACGGTTTAGCCAAACTTATTCACTAACCCTATCAACATCAATTTAAAAAGAACTTGGCCATGCTTGAAAGGTATGGACCAAGTTACTATTATTGCATGGGGCTTTTATTGAAATTCTTTTATGCCCTCTTTCCTTTTCTTTTTCTTTCTTTTTTCTTTTTCTTTTTCAAATTATTTGCAGAATGAAAAATCATTTGTCAAAAAAAACACTAGAGATAGATAATATTCCAGTCACCAGTTGATCCTATAACTTATAGGGTGATAACACGATCTATTTGCAATTTATCCCTATACTGGGCCCTGATGTATTTTAAATTCTCGCCGACCAACTTTGTAACCACTTTCTTGTTGAAAGTGTTGCCGAACAAGTTTACCATGTGATATATTAAATCATATTCTTTTTGCTATCTTGGCCATTCCACAATGTGCGAATGGTGGGGCCAAACAGCTCCAATGCTTTGTCATGTAAGTTTCTATAGAAAACATTGTTTCCTACAATAACATGTTATCCATTAATCAATTAATAATCTCAACAAATGTCCATTTCAATTTCATGAAAAAAATGAATCAATTAATGGGACAATTACCTGCAATCTTCTTAATCTTTATTAGAACACATGCCTAATCCACCAGAAAATTCACATCTAGTGATCCGATGCTTTTAATTCATTCTGATCCATGCATAATAGGATCCTGTGCACCTACACTATGTTCCTCTCTGGAGTCATCATGTGGAGTCCCAGGATACAACTCATGATGCTCCGGCATGTCATGCCGGTCAAAATCGCCCTGCTCATCAATGGATTCTAGGAGAACCTCAGGAGGCTCAAAAATCCTTACTTTCACTTTGCTACGTTGACCTTTTTTTTGCATTGGACCCTCACTGCTACCTATAGCAGTTGTAGGATTGACAAGTTCCCCACGCACGGGGTTTAAAAACTCCTACAAACAAAAAAATTTTCTTTATCAGATCATATACAAAATACAAAACTAAAAAATGGATATTGTAAAGATGCCACTTACCCCAAAATTAGTTATTGTAGTTTGTAGCTCTACAATTTTTTCCCTGTCCTCCTGTGTCAGGGGTCTTTTGCTAATCAAACCTAGATATTCCATGTTATCCTTCTTCAAGGCCTTCGTGACAATTTTCATTGGGTTTGTCGAATAATATATTTCATCGTCATCAATATCCTCTATGGGAGCCTAGACAGATGTTGACACAATAAATCAATCAACAAAAGTAATGAAATTCACCTCTAACATTAAAAAAATGAAATATTGCAGTAATATTAGAAAAACAATAACAAAATTTCAGAAATTTAGTTGTTGTAGTCATAAGTTGTTAATGTATTTAACATTTACCTAGTGAGTCACTGCGGGTGGCTTTCCATGGTCACCCAGGAGAGATGTACCAGGTGAAACTCGGACATGGTCACCCTGGAAAAAAGTTGACACAATAAATCAATCAAAAAAAGTTATGAAATTCACCTATGACATTTTAAAAATGAAATATTGGAGTAATATCAGAAAAAAAATAATGAAATTTCAGAAATTTAGTTGTTGTAGTCATAAGTTGTTACTGTATTTAACATTTACCTGCCGAGGCACAATGGGTGCCTTTCCACGGTCACCCTGGAGAGATGTAGTGGGTGATTTTCTACCATGATCACCCTGGACAGATGTTGGCACAATAAATCAATCAATAAAAGTTATGAAATTCACCTATAACATTAAGAAATTGAAATATTACAGTAATAACAGAAAAAAAATAATGAATTTCTGAAATTTAGTTGTTGTAGTAATAAGTTTTTAGTGTATTTAACATTTACCTGCTGAGGCGAAGTGGGTGCCTTTCCATGGTCACCCTCTCCATCTATTCGATTTAAGTTGTAATCGATCAACAACTCTTCACCTGGAACTATTGTTTTTGTTGCTCATACAAATATACGATTTCCTTCATGTGCCTCAAATATGCAATTCAGTTTCTTATTTATTGCCATTGGTCGTGTACTATTTATAAATCCCGCAATGTTTCCAGTAGCTTTTGGCCTTCCATCAATATACATAGTTGCCCCTTTATTTTGATTTTTATCTAGTAGTTGTATATAATTTGCGGCAACTCCGTATCTCCACATACTTTGCGTATATCGGACCAAGATCAACCAATGATTGTATTTGTATAATAGTCTGACATACTCCATCAATTCAGTTACAGTTCCATATCCGATCTTTATGCCATCCATGGAAAATAACCCCAATCCATGTAAGGACGAAGTAGCAATGCGATACATCCTCCCACCGATGAAGAAATCTGTGTTCACTTCAGGTAGCTCCTTAGGTGCCCATCGTTGCACTAGATATTTATTTTGATTAAGGTTGGTTGTCATTGATGTCAACCCTTGAAGAAATACCCATAGAAGAAAGGTTTGGGTAATGGACCCTTGATGGTGCTTTCTAAGGTATGTTATTTTCAGGTCATCTCACCATTTTCGCTATAACTTTTTTTCCTATAATGATTCAGATCCTGAAATTGCTATGAAAGTGAGAAAACATATCCAAGTATCTGTGGTTAAAAATTCAGCTTGTGGGTCGTTGTATTTTGGGAGTTACACTCTGTGGAAAATAGGGTTTGTGGCCAGTCTTGAAACTA
>ML791479.1:174056-184822 GCA_009831015.1 Picea engelmannii
ACCTACACTCGTTAAAACAAGAAGATAAGTTATCGTGCCAATATATGTTTTTGGTACCAACACAGTTGCATATAGTTGCATTTAGTTGCATAAAGTTGAAATTGCCACACCTATCCGTCATATAGTTGCATAAAGTTGAAATTTCCACACCTAGTTGCATATAGTTGCATATAGTTGCAATATAGTTTCATAACTCACATATAGTTGCATAAGTTGCAATATAGTTGCATAAGTTGCAATATAGTTTCATAAGTTGCATTAAAGTTGCGTAAAGTTGCATAAGTTCCATAAAGTTGCTTAAGTTTCATAAATTGCATGTTGCATAGTTGCATAGTTGCATATAGTTGCATATTTGAATATAGTTGCATATTTGCATATAGTTTGATATGAAATTGTTGTAATATAGTTGCATATAGTTGCATTATAGTTGCATAAGTTGCATATAGTTTCATAAGTAACAATATAAAATCTTTAGCCTCTGTGTGGTATCTTTGGTGCCATTAATAGTTTTTTCATAATAAGAACGGTTCTCAAGGCTTGTACCATGTCTAGGGGAAGAAATTCAAGGCCCATGAACTAGGCCTCAAATAACCATGTAGATATTATTTAAGAGATATTTGGCCTCAAGGTCTATGAACTAACCATTGAATGATCATGTAGATAATGTTTAAGGTATATTTGGCCTCGAGGTGGGATTTTTCTACATGATCAAACTCTCAACATATAAACATATAATTTCACCTCGTATACAATATGTGCCTATATTTCCTCTTGGTTGAATATTAGTAGTATGCCCCTATAGAATGAAAATGATTCATATTTATGTAAACAAACTTATCATGACAAAAAAATCATGATGAGACTTGAACCAAGCTCTCAGTTGTTGTAGGGACATGAATTCGAGGACATACAAATATTCATAGAAAAATTACTAGAGTGAGGGGAGAATTTGATGTTGTACAGAGTCATGGTAGTGCAAGAACAAAAAATACCAAAAGAACAAATATGGTTGAGAAAGAGTATTTTTAGAGCAAAATGTAAATTTGGAGGTAAGTATTGTAACATTATAATTGGTCCTAGTAGTTTAAAGAATATGGTCACTACAAAGAGGGTAGAGAAAATTTGGGACGAACATGACAAAAAATACCCTTGACCATATTAATGTTTTGGTTCCAAAATGGTTACAAGGTGATATGGGCATATTTATGTAAAATATCTTTTCACATTTGTGAATATAGGGATGAATTACTGTGTGATTTCATTCCCATGGAAGCATGCCACACATTGTTATAAGGACCTTGGCAGTTTTACCAATGCACAACACATGGTGGAAGGAAAAACATATACACTATAATAAAATTCGATGAGGGCATACAATGTTTTCTATTAAAGGATGAAGAGAAAAATTAGAGTGGTAAATGAATGAAATTTTTTGCTTAATACTAAGGATGGATTGTATGAATGGTTTGTTATGCCTTTTGAGATGACCAATGCACCGAGTAAATTCATGTGGTTGATGTCAAAAGTGTTTTGATTGTACATTTTTGTGTGTTTTTCTACTTGTATGATATTTTGATTTTCAATTGAAACAAAGAAGAACATTTAGATCATTTTAGATTGGTATTTGAAGCATTGAACGGAGACAATGGCACATTAATCTAAAGAAATGCGCATTAATGAAAGATGAGTTACTCTATTTTAAATTTGTGTAATCCAAGTATGTTTGTTCATGGATTCAAAGAAACTTAAAGCAAATTTGGATTGACATACATCAAGGAGTGTTATTGATGTGCAGAGTTTCCATGATATTACCAATTTTTACAATAAGTTCATCAAAGGATTCAACAACATGTGTGCACCAATAGCTGAGTTTATGATATAAGCTCAAATATTTAGTTGGTATGCATGAGTGTAGAATATTTTTAGATGTTAAAGAAACAGATAATCGAGGCACTTGTATTGGTGTTATAAGATTTCAATAAAGTGTTCCAAGGTGATTTTGGTGCAAATTGGGATGTTATGAGTATCATGTTTAGTTAAAAGTGGAGGATAGTGATATATTTAAATGAGAAGTGGAATGAGGCATGGAAGAATTATTCAACATATGACAAGGATTTACATGTGACAATATACGCACTTAAGCACTAGAGACATTGTTTTTTTCCAAAGGAGTTTATTTTTTACATAGATTATTAGCCACTAAAATCATTTAGAATTAGAGGAAGTTGAACTTGAAGTGGATTGATATGTTGCATGGATACACATGTGTGTTGAATCACATGCCCACGAAGGAGAATAGAGTTTTTGATGTGTTGAGTGGGAGGGAGTTGATGTTCAAAATAATGAAGAATGAGAGTTGTATTTGTGCAAATAAAAGAGGCGTACATAGGATAAGGATTTTGTGTAGATAAGGGAGTGAGGAAAAAATCCAGTGTTGCAGGGAATTAATGTGGAGTTGGAATTATTTTAACAAAATGGTTATTTTTTTAAAGGAAAGTATCCATGCATACTTTAAGGATTGGTGTGTAATAATTTGATTAGGCTGTTGAATAGTGAAGTTTTATCAAGACACTTTGGGCTAGATAAGACAATATCCTATGTAAGAAAGTTTATGGAGTTATGGAGAAATCGTTAGGTGGCAAAGGGTACAAGTCAAAATATAGGATTTCACATGCCATTGAGAATACCAAATATGCCTTAGGAGGATTTATCCATGGATTTTGTACTAGGCTTGCCTAGTAGAAAACATTGAGGGTTTGATAACTTTGTTTGTTATGGTTGACAAGGTTTTGGATATGACATGTTTCATTCCTTAAAATAAGACCAATAGTGCTACTTATTGCATAGAGTTGTGATCTTCAAGGAGTTGGTTTGTTTTCATGTATTGTCAAGGGCCATAACATCATACCATAATATGATTTTCCTTAGTAATTTTTGGAGGAGTTTATGGAAGAAGCTAAGGATGAAGTTGGAGTATAGCTCAACATATCATTTGTAGACATATGGCTAGTATAAATTTGTGAACCAAATGTTTGGGGAATTTTTTGAGGTGTTTTGCAAAAGATAAGTTGAAATGGTGGATTTGGTTTTGGCATAGGAATTTTTTTCATACAATAGTTCCATGGACATGCCAACTTGATAGAAAATCATCATTTTAGATTATGTATGGACATAATATGAAATTTTTCGTGGACTTGGTTGATTTATGGGTGGGCATGAGAAGAATTGATGATTATAAAGAATTCACAAAAAAATGAAGTGTATGCAAAGGTATAAAATAGTTTGAATATTAAAAGTGAAAAGTACAAGGAGCACATAGATGTACACAAAAGATTTAAACCTTTTTAAGTTGGACAAGAAGTTATGGTCCATCAAAGGAAAGGGAACTACCCTTAGTGTGCATATAATAAGATGAATGTGCAAAAATTTGATAGAGGAAGTTTTAAAATAATGCATATTAGGTCAAGTTTCCAAAAACACTCGACATATCATCAATATTCACGTGTCAAATTTGTATGCATATGAAGAAACACAGGATGAGGAGGAAACCAAAGATGAGGTTAAGGTAAATCGATGTAGCCAAATACTAAAGAAGAAGACATACCAAAAATATTTGGCAAAGTGGGAGGAAGAGTTATAAAGGAGAGTACATGGATTTTTTAAGATGAGTATCATACATTTGGTAAGGGGAACATGAAGGTTGATGAGGCACAATGCACAAGAATTGCATAAGAATATGAAATATTTTACTTGCAAGGGGCTTTTGATGCAAGAGCATCATGCACAATATCTAAAATGAGTTTGTAGTCGAGTGAAAAGACAATCGATACATGGATGTGTGCAGAAGTATGGGTAGATGAGAGCAGTGCACATAGATGAAAACAAAAGGAACAAAGATCCTTGGGAGTCATTTATGAAGTATTCCAAAGATGAGACAACACAAATAGGAGAAGTAGAAGTGTAGAATAATGTGGAGGACAGTGCACAACGTAGAAAGTAGGGTGTAATGTAGCTTCAGAAGACGTGACATGCAAATAAGAACAAAGAGTGTGGTGTGATGTGTAAATTAAAGAGAGTGGCATGCAAGGATATCAAAATAAGGATTACCAAAGATTCTAGAAGGAAGTTGTTACCACATAATAATTGTATGTTGGTAATGGATCATGATATAAATAATATTCCCAAGAATAAGATTAAAGTGGATACTAATAAGTATTCTAGTAGGAAGTAGCTTTCCAAACACATCGTTGTTGTAGAGAAAGTAGTGGTTCTAGAGGATTTGAGAAAGAAAGTAATAACTGGACCAATAGTAAGAGAACTTGAAGGAAGAGGAATAAGACTAGTTTTGAAAAGAAGGAAAAGGGTGGTCTTGCAAAGTTGAATTCCATGGATTATGGTAGGATATTAGAACTAGCAAAGGCACCCCATAATCCATTCTATTGTATGTATATTCATTCTAAGATGGAGCAATAACAATCTAAGGCATAACTAGTTCACTTTGTCATATGCTTTTTCAAGGTCCAACTTCATGACAACAATAGGTGTTTTCTAGGCTTTATTTGTGTGCAGTTCTTCTTGGGTTGATCCCACAACATCATGGATTTGTCTATTGTATAAAAAACCAAAATTTTCTTCATACTAATTTAATACCAAGGCTCCTTTGAAGGAGTTTAATACCAAGGATTTTGGCTCCTTTGAAGGAGTTTAATACTAATTTTATTCCATCCTTTGCCACTTGTGCTTCTATACCTACCTTCGTTTCCTCGTTAATAAGCCTGGAAAATAACCTAATGATTTCCATATTTCACCAATATTTCCATCTCTATATCTTTAAACAAAATTTTGAAATGTTTCTTTCCCACCTCTACTATTTCCTTGAAATATTTGATTCCAGAACCATCTAGCTTACTAATCTCCCAAATAGTATTCACAATTCTCCCATGACTCACATACTTATGAAAAAACTCAATATTCATGTCACCTTCATAAAACTAGATAGCTCTACTTTTGAGCCTCCACTATGTCTTATCCTTGTCAGGTAAAGCCTTATTCTTTCCTTGAATATCCTTGAGAGAAATAAATTATTCCTTAGAAAATACCCCATCCTCGTTATTATCAAAAAGTAATTTGATGCCTTCTTCCACTTCTTTGAGATCTTTCTTATTTTTTTAATCATAAATTTGAGACCACTCAGCTACTAACCCTTTTACCCTTTTCAAATTATTCATGAATTGTTATGAATCATATTTGTGTTTGTCAAATTTATTCCATTCCCTAATGAATAGCCCTCTAAATTCCTCTTCAGATAGCAATGAATTATTAAACTTAAAAGGGGAACTAGGTTTCCTACCTTCATATTCAAATTACTTTTCCCCATACTTTTATTTAGATTTAAGTTTAGATCCCCTCCAATTATGATGTTGTGCCCATTAAAAAACCCCAAATCCATAAGCCCTTCCTAAAAAGGTTTTTTATCACTATAATAAAGGTTGTACAAGTTAATAATTTTATACACCTTCCCTAATTCTATAGACCCGACTTCAATCTCAATACCTACATGTAAGACATTGGAGGACATTGCATTCAAGGGGAAAGAATTCAAGAGATAGGAGAAATAAGTCAAACCATTTCCTCTGGATGTGTGCCCTCCTCCGGTGCAAAACCGTGTGCCCTCCTCCTCTAAAAATCTGTGTGCCCTCCTCTGCAAATGACCGTGCCCTAGGCTTTGCAAATCGTTTGCTCTCCTCCTTTGCAAATCGTGTGCCCTCCTCTGCAAATGACCATGCCCTAGCCTTTGCAAATCATGAGCCCTCCTCCTCTGCAAATCATGTGCCCTCCTCCTTCTCCTGTGCTCCAAATCCATCGTCCTCTCCAAATCCGTGGGACTGTGGTGGTGGTAGCTACTTGCAGCTATGCGCGTGAGTGAGCTAGTGGCCAGACTGTGGTGGTGAGTGTGTGTCCTCTTCCTTCTCCCGTGCTCCAAATCCATCCTCCTCTCCAAATCCATGGGAATGTGGTGGTGGTCGCTGCTTGCAACTCTACGCATGAGTGAGCTAGTGGCCGAAATGTGGTGGTGCATGTAGGTATGCGCACGAGTGGAGGCTGCGTTTTGAAATATTTTTTGTTTATAATGATATGTTGTTTCATTTTTTTTTTATGTTGTTTTAAATTTCATTTTTAATTTTTGTTTTTTATATTATATATTATATATATAATATATATTATATATATAATATAGTATATATATTATATATTATATATTATATATATATATATATATATATATATATATATAATATATATATATTATATATATAATATACATAATATATATTATATATTATATATATAATATATTATATATAGGCCTAGACTATAACTCTTCCAAACTCTTCCATCTAAATCATTGGGGGCCCACCGAGAAAAGAGAATAAAGAGAAGGATGAGGGATTTCCAAACACCTGCCATGAGAAGTGATGAAATCCACTATGGTGATGAGTGAAGGTATAAATGAGGTTGTTATAACTAGGAGACAAAGGGTGATGAAATATTGAGGCCCGTAAAAATACGTCTTAGGTGTCCTCCCTCATACAAGAGCCACCTCGATAGAATCCTAATAGAATGGGCACTAAGATACCTCTTCATACCCCATATGGGGTGCCTAATTGATCATGAAGGACACAACACCACATAGAGCCACCCGACCAAGCCACATGGCCACAGGTGGCAATCTCATGTCACGTCCATACTCGCAGCAAAGAGCCACTCGACTAAGAGCACACTTGCTAGCTGACAAATTCTTTACCGTCACCTTACCTCCCACACGCGTACCTGACAGCCTACATGCTTCAACACCTTACCTCCCTCATGCGAGTCTTCATGGAACTGCACGATGAGACTTATCAGTCACCTCCACGCCAGTTTGCAGAGTTCTCGCGTGCTCCCTTATTTCTAAGCAACCTCCCAGAAGCTCATTTCACCCACAGCTATGATCCTTTGACCTGGTGCGTTTCTCTATGGAAAATTATGGATTTTGATGGTGCTTACCCTCCATCCTGGTGGCTTCTGGTGTGCATAGACCCTCCCTTCATGCCATGACTCAGGGGTAGATCAAAGCATGGTGAAGCTTGGTATTGGGCATGGGGTAGGGAACCTCCTCCTTCAGTTCTGTCACGCACGAACCAAAACCCTTCTCCAACCTTTTCCCCACACTACACTTCGACCTCTCCCCCTCCTCTGGCTCCCATGGATGCCCAGTCACCAGGAGAAATCTCTCCCCCTCCCCTTACCCTCTTAGTCATCCCTTCTCCATCAATTAAGAAAGTGGAACCTGAAACTGGCCTCTCCCCACTTTCAAACCCCTTCAATTGTAGAGTGGAATGGTTTGATATGATGGGTAATTCAATTGGCTATGCATCTCCTCCCCCATCACCCCCTCGTCCCTCCCCCATAGTTTCTCCCTCCTCCCCTCACCTGAACTCTTCTTCCTCCTCCCCTATCTCCCACCGGCCTTCTCCTTCGATTTTCAGGGACACAGAGCTCTCGACCACCCTTGAAAGAATCAAACATGAGATGAAGGACATAAAAACAACCATGAGTGAAGTGCAGTCCAGGGAAGATGATAGATGGCGCAAGGTGGATAACGTGATGGAATTTTTGCAAGACTTGAGAAGGGCCATGGCCGATTAAGAAAAAAGGAAAGCATAGGTAGTACAAGTCTACGTCAGACCACGTTTTGGCCCAGGTCACTAATACTTCCCTATGTTTTATCTGTTCCTTAGTCTTTTTTTCTTTTTTTGGCCCTGCGTGGCAAAGTAGAATGTATGCCTTCTTGCATTTGACACCTGGCCCTGAGTGGCCACAAAGACCAATTTTTATCTTACAAACTAGATAACATGCAACGATGGTTTCCCAACTGGGTACTGATACCCCTCTTTTGACTTTGGACACTTGGCATAAGTGGTTTCCCAACTGGGCACTAATGACAGGCAGTCAGATAACTCTCAGATATATGTTTTTTTTTATCAGGATCTAATAAAAAACCTAAATTACAAAAACAAAAAAATATATACCTCTTCATAGATGCATGAAACATGTTACCTTTCCTTCAATATGAAATGAAATGGTCATGGAATATTCATTATTTAAAGAGCTAGGAGTCTCAATGAAACCTCTGGTCCCAACCTTGGCATTATCCACTCTGAAGAGTGTGCTTGTTGCTAAATAGTTCTTGACCATATCCTACAGAAAGGATTTTAATCTCCCTAATTGTTTAAGGAAATTGCTCTTTATCAAAATGAACCTCAAAGTCACATGACTTACTCTCAGATTCAAAATGGGTGTGGAAACCTGCTTTACTAATTCATTGGCTTGTTTCTTCATTAATAAAAGAAAATATGAACAAATGGGACTATTTCAATAAATTAGACAGGGATTCCCTCTGGTGTCATCCCTATATGTTTTGGCTATAGAGGGCCTTTTCTATCTACTTTTTTGTAAAGTCAAACATCAACTACTTCATGGGAATCACCTCTCGGAACCAAAGATAGGGCAGTTGGTTAGTGGAAATTTCCTAGATGACTCCTTCCTAACAATTCTCAAGGAGAAACCCTCATGGATACAAATGGTTGATTGTTTGGATACTTGAGAGGTACAATGTAGTATAGGTACAAGGTGACACTTCCAAATTATGCCCTAGTAAGCCTCTCTTATGATTTTGAAAGGCTTCATTGAAAATTTATACAAGGAAGGGTCGATCAACCCTTACATAGTAGGAAAAATAACAAAAAAGATTAATTGGAAAGATAATTAAAATGATTGAATGCAAAAGGGGCAATAAACCCTTCTTTATTATTCCCCTAAAGAAATGTCATTCTACGATATGGATATTTGACTAGAATGAAACAATTATATATGCAAGCTAGGGTCAACTGAACCTTCCACATTATGCTCCCAATGCAAAACTCTTCTTTGAGTTTGAAAAGGCTTCACTGAGAAGTTATACAAGGAAGTGTCAGTCGACTCTTCTAGATTAGGAGATATAACAAAATTGATTAATTAAAAATGTAAATACATAAGTGGCTATCATTACTTCCTTATTCTTCACCTAAAGAGGTACTATTCTAGGATACTAAGAGTTGACTGAAATGGAACAATTCTCTATAAAATGGTTTGTCTACCCTTCCACATTATTCCCCCAACAAATACCTCTTCTATTAAATTTAAAATAATTCATTGAAAATTTATATAAGGAATGGTTGACCTATTCTTCCAAACTATCTCAAATAACAATAAGGATTAATTAAAAATATTAATGCGAAAGGAGTTCCTAACCCTTTTTTATTCCTCCCCTAAAGAAATGCCAATCCAGGAAATGGGCAGTTAACTAGAAGGGAACAATTATATATAGAAGGGTCAATCGACCTTTCCACATTATTCCCCTAGTGCAAACCTCTTCCATGACTTTCAAAAAGGATTCACTGAAAACATTGTATGATGAAGGATCAACTGACCCTTTGACCCTTCTAAACTAGGTTAAACAATGACAAGGAGGATTTAAAAATATGAATGCAAAAGGGGCAGTTGGCCCTTACTTATTCTTTCCCTAAAGATATACCATTTTACAAATGGAGAGTGGAATAGAATGGAACAATTATCTATAGAATGTCCATCCAACTTTCAAATAATGGCCTGAACGTAAACCTCTTACGAGGTTTCACTAGTTAGGAAATACTATACTATGTGAGTTCATATTGGGGGGTTTAAAATTCTAAAAACTTGAAAACAATATATTTTCTAGTATATAGGGGTATGTGATGATTAGAATTAGGTATCAATAGGTCTAAATTAGGTTAAATTAAAATAACAAATCGTTTTTCATAATCCTCATCCAGATCTTATGAGAGTTATGGCATGTCAACATATTAGAGGCAGAAGGAAAAAAGGAGTAAATATATTGAGAAGGGTTGATCAACATTTCCACAATATTCCCTGCACCGGAAATCAATTATATGATATATAGTGAGTTAGTACTTGTATTTATAAAAACATACAATATCCACTAGAATTATTGATGCAAATAAATAAGTGTACATGTCGTAACAAAATCACTATGTGTTTGCATTTCCATCCCTTCTAATAGCAAGAAGAGTGTTTTACATTGATGAATATGGTTTCCTCTCGATGGGATACACATGAATACATAAATGGAACTTATAGGAGTTCATCATCGTAAATTAAGAAAACAAACATATTTTCACTGCTACAAATGGTGAAAACTTATAGATGTGAAGATCACAATTTCTTCATCTCATATCTAATTCATGATTTTTTTGACTTACAAAAGCTTCATGGATCCACACTTGTTGGGAAATAACCACAAGATAATTGGTATCAAAGGATGCCACTACTTCAAATTCAAACTTCTTGACGACACACCAATCATGCAATATAAAGCGTCGATCGATAAGGGAGGGGAAAAATATTGGCATCCCATGATAACTTATTGGGAGAATATCTTAAAGAATTTGGTCATGCCTTTTATGATCAATGAGCACTCAAGCAATAATTTTTAGCCATCCACAATGTGGGATATAAACAACAACATTGATATACAACCCAAAAATGAAGTCATGAAACCTACTTGAGGGGTAATGTCCACATTATAGGGGATCATTATGTTGGACCTATATATAACAATTCCATAGATGAATTTCCTAGTACAATTTCCTTGTAAAATTTGTATAAGATATTTGGAGAATGATAAT
>ML791479.1:197416-229692 GCA_009831015.1 Picea engelmannii
GTTGTTGATCCTTCATAAAGAGGTTGACGTGACTTCTCGAGTAGAGGATCAACATCATGACTATCATCCTAGTTGTCCTCATCCATTGGAGAAAATGTGTCTTGGATCAATCTATGTATCTCATCTTCCTGATTTGAATCACTGACATTATCTCCATCCATATCATCATTAACAACTTGATCAACAACTTCGATATTCTGATCTCAAAGTTCATCGCCATGTAAAGTAGTATTTCTGCCAGTACTTGGAAAATAACTCTCTGGAGGCCGACACTTTGGGGTCATCGTCTATATATTTAAAAACAACATAGAAAAGTTAGTGTGTATATAAAATATAAAAATATCGATAAGAAATATTACTAAAATTCATGGCATACTGATTATTACAGAGAATACATTAAATATTGAATCCTCTTACCAAGGGACAATATTCATAACCCCTTCGGTGTGCCCCTTATCCCTACAATGTTTTTGGGCTGTTGTTATTAAAAGTCTTATATTTTGCAACCCTCTGCAATCATAGCAAGGGCAATAACATTTTCCATCACCCCCTGCCTTTAATCCCGCTCTTAACCGAGCAAGCTTCCTATCATTTTCATTCATTGTGGCAAATCCTTGTCCTAACAAATAATTGTCTTACCTACACCATACCAAACATTAAGTTGTCAATTTTTTATATTTTGGCTACTCCTTTTGATCATTATATGTTTATTTACAGTGACCTACATCTTTATAATAAGGTCAACATCTTTATAATAAGGTGATCATATGTGTAAAGGATCAACAACATGACGACATAGATAACATCTTTATAATAAGGTCATGTGTGTACAAATGTTTTCTTTATATAATGACAAAATATATACCTAACATAAGTTTAGGGATAGTGTTTATGTATCTTATTAGTCCCTACTAAAGCAGGGAATATAACAATCAATTACTATCATTTCACCGATCAGGGTTGAGTTTCAAGAGCAATTCCATATCTTTATCAATGAAAAGAGAGAGAGATTATAGCTACAATTGAAGGGAAAAGGGTATGTGGATTCCATAAACCTAGAATATTATGGAATCCACATACCCTTTTCCATAGAAAATACTAACTATATCCAAAAACCAAAGACATGAAATATGGTACTACACATATTGTAATATATTATCAAGGAAAAAACAAGCTAAATGGAATTTGGACATTTGAAAAAAACATTACAAGTTAAATGAGTTCATCAATAAAAAATAAAATACTAACCTTGAAAGTTCAAAATCTGAGCTATGTAGATCAATAATTGGATTTTCTCAACCGGTGAGTGACGGAAAAAATAAACAGCTCAAACAAAATCCAAGAACAGTGTCGCAACTATAATAATTGTGTCGCAAAGTCTCTTAAATTCATGTATATATAGATAAAATAGTCAACTAGCCGTTAACACCGACCAATGAGATAGGAAAAATTTTCATCTCTATTGCCACGAAAGTTCGTCGCTATAGCGACGAAAACCCCGACTAGATTAAATTAAGATTTTCGTCGATATTGCGACGAAATTTCGTGGCAATATCCATGAAAATCCCACCCTGTTTTAAAAAAATGTTGAAATTAGTGGAAGCGTGGAAAATTTTCGTGGAATAATCCACCCATATGTAGTAGTGACTCAATGGGGGTTCCTTGGGTTCCTTTTTCGTAAATTTAGTCCCTCGGGTCCGAAAAAGGGTTAAACTTATACCTGAGAATACTGTTCTAGCGAACCAAAGTTCCTAGAGTATACCTTTCTTCTTATAATTGACCATCCCGACCAAAAAAGCAGTAAACTACCACCAGACAAACGTGCCTTCAAATTTGAGTTTGGCGAGCATGAAGGGAAATGAGATCGCTCGATAATATTTTCATGTTTAGAGAGTATGAAAAGGGATTAAAGAAGACTACAAAAGGTTACTTTTCTCAGTTAATCCAAACAATATTGAAAAGCATAAATGTAGTCTCATTGGATGTTTCTTTCGGATTTCAAAGCGAGCTTGAAAGACAACAAAGTATGCTCATTTTTGGGAGTCCCGAGGGTGAGGCCAATAGTGATGGTACATTAGACGAATTAGGCTGAAACTCCTAATCATAATAGGACTAACAAGTCTCCCGAGCCTATAGTCATTACAGACAACATGGAGGCCAAAATGCAACAAGGATCTACCTAGGGAATCCATGTCAATGTAGGCTATACCACCTATACCACCTAATCATGACACTTCTATAGCAACAATAATGGTTCTGTGTCGCACTTCGGTGGGATCGATCCTATGGAAAAGAGGAAAAGACAACGAGATGAAAAAAGTGGAGGTGAAATCCTAACTTATATGCAAAAAGTTGAAAAAATGACTTGTGACCAAAGGACCTTGGAAATGACCCATCTCCCAAAAAGTCACCAAACCAAAGAAAAGTGTATCGTAACATCTCGTAAGAAACTTGAGAACGGAATTAAATGATTTCCAATCTAGAAAAAATGACAAAGGGGGTCAAAAAAGTGGCGAAAAGGGCCAAACACGTATATAAATAGAAGTTGACAACTCATTTTCACCATTGCATTTTGAAAATTAACCAAAAGGTAAAAAAGCCCCTTTTCTAAATAAGTTGATTCTGGGAGCTTCAGAGGACGAAACAAACTTCCTCTCAAACTAAGTACAAACTCACCCCTCCTGCATTTTCATTCTTCCTTTATGCTTTTTTTTTTAGGAGGAACGCTCCCTTAAAAAGGAAGGCCCTATGTGTACGTGGGTTGTGCATGGAAAAATTGCATATGTACGTAGGAAGAAAACATTCTTCCAATGTACATAAGTGACTATGGCTAAGACAACCCGTGTACACCCTCAAAAGTCTTGAAAAAAATAAGAATGCAAGAGATAACTCCATTTTGAACTTCCATGGAATAGGATATATGTCCATTGGAGGGAGAGGGAACACGAGGATATTGATATATTGGTCGATGAGGACCCTGCTTCCATTGCTGCATTGAAACAATGTGGGTTGTGGAAGTTCTTCTGGTGTCCGTTTATGAGGGCATAAACCAGGTTACTAAACACCTTGGTTGACTATTGGCATTCAGATGCAAGGCATTCATGATAGAGGGGCAGTCGTTGACTCCAATGACCGAGGAAATATACTTCTTGACTGACCTCTCAAGGAGAGGGGAACTAGTCAATCTGTGCACCTTTCCCCCCGAGCCTTTCAACATCGAGGATTACATCAGGATTTATTGTGAGTCCGACATTGAGAAGGTAGGTTCTCAAGTGCCCATTCACAAGATCACCAGTTTGACACTGAGGGTGATATTATTACTCATTGTGAGGATCACTAGATTCAAGTTACTTCACCAGGCTTCCCGGGCGCACATTCATTGTGGTATTCAGTACCAGGAGGCACATATCTATGACTGGAGTACAACCATGCTCATATAGATGAAGAGGCAGATGAGAGAGTGTCAAGAGTGTAGAAACAAGAAATTTGGGTTTGGCACCATTCTATGCTCATTATTCTTTGAGAGGGTGCCTAGTCTGAGTCCCAAGGAGACTATACGAGGGCATGTGGCCTCCTTCCCAACAATATGTAGATGGGAAACACTATTGCCACGATAGGGGGGATGGAGGACCATAGAGGCCTTCGAAGACAAATTCTTCAACTGGTGGGAGCGACAGATTCCAACTATAGAGGACTACCCCTATTAGAATATACTTCTCCAGAGATCTGGACAAGCCCGTACCTCCCGGAGAGGAGCGAGGAGAGATAGGTACATGTTTTTGAAGTTATTTAATTTTTAATTGCTTTGATATATATCATGTTTATATGCATTAGAGTACTGACATCTATGTATATGTTATGTACATATGTGGGACCAGTGCGCCCGACGGACTTCACGAGGCCTCGACTAGAGTCAGGACTAGCAACAACTGGTGGAATAGCAGCCATAGGGGGACCTCCAGTTGGAGAGGCTGAGAGAGTATTGAGGTGTGTGGAGCCTAACATCACTGCACTCACGCGGAAAATTCCTATGTTTGAGATAGAGGATCTCCCACCTTCCATGCAACCTCATATAGTGGGGGTGACATGGACTTGGGTGTTCACTATGGCAGGTCCAATAGGCCCCAAGATTATATAGTCCAGACTACTATGTGTCGAGGGTAAATTTTGTATATTTTTGAGGGCATAAGCCCTGTGATGTATACCAAACCTTATTTTTTGAGGTGTTCGTGCCCACTTATGTACTCTGACATTTTGACACACACACACACACACACACACACACACACACACACACACACACACACACACACACACACATTTATTCATCTTATGGATCACATTTTTACAAATGTATGTAGATGTGTATGTGTGTGCTTATTTTTATGTGTGTGCAACATGCCAATCTAATACTTGATTACCTAGAGTATCTGTTATTTTCTTTAATCTCCTAGGAACATGGATATACGTAATGTAATAAAAGTAAAGTTCTAAGAGACATACCATAATGAAATGTCGATGTAGAGTAGGATCATATATGCGGTAAAGTCCATTTAACTAGGACACAACTAGTTGAGCATCTAAGTAGACTCGGAGGTGGGAAATTCCATGCGACAAAGCATCACAAAGAAACTTTATCACTATGATGTACTCAACGAAATTATTTGTGGCGTCACCTAGACAGATACCTCTGGAAGATAGAAACTGGCCTCCGAGTGTGAAAATCACCCAAGTTGCGGAAGAAAACCTCCAAGTGTGTCGGATAATTTCGTCTGTGAACCCAAATAACACCTCTGATTCAATTGACATCTTCCATAGTAAAAAGGAAGACATAAATAACTACACTCCCATAAAACAAAAAAGAAAATAAAAATGTATAAGAACTATGCATATGTACAAGAAGTCACCTAGGCGACCAACCTAAGAGTAATACTTCTTGAGGTAGAGCCCATTTCTAGGATCCACCAAGGAATTTCCCTCAAATTAAACCAGATGGTAAGCGTCCTTCTTTAAGACCTCTTTCACGATGAAAGGTATGAACCACATGGGTTTGAAATTGCCTACCCCCAGGGGATTTTTTTCTTGATCGTAGACCAGGACAAGAGCCCATTTGAAGAAAATTCGAGGACGAACAGACTGATCATATTGACACTTGAATCATTTCTTATGATCCTCATTGGCTGAGGCTACATCACGACATTTCTCATCAAGCTACTCGAGATTTAATAGGCGTTCCTCAAGCAGTGAAGTGTTTGGCAGTAACTCTACTACCAAATTTAAAGACAAGATCTGGCACTCAATAGGCAAGACTGCCTCCAACCCATATACAAGTTGAAAAGGTGAGAATTTGGTGGCAATGTTTATAGATGTTCAGTAGGCCCATAATTCTGAGTACAACATCAAATGCCAATTTGACTTGGCAGAATTGATCATTCACTGAAGAATAGTCTTGAGAGACTTATTCACAGCTTCCACCTAATCATTCGCTTGTGGGTAGTAGGGTGACGAATGTTATTGCCTCAACCCAAGATTTGATGTTAACTCAGACATCATTTTTCTATGGAAGTTACTACCATGGTCAGTGAAAATCTCCTTCGGGATGCCGAACCTTGCTACTATCTAGTTAAAAATGAAGAGAGCCCTTGTTTCTCCATCATTGTTAAACATTGGCATAGCCTTGACCCACTTTGTAAAGTATTCTACCTCTACGATGATATAACGATGCCCCCTGGTTGAAGCTGGGTGACATGTAGTAAAATCAATCCCCCACTTAGTGAAGGGACCAACAATGATGACGGGAAACATGGGAGCAGGATGTGCCCGCATCTTCCAGGAGAAGATCTAACATGGGTGGAACTTCTTGACCGACTCAATGCAATACTTGATTAATGTAGGCCAAAATTAACCGGCACGTAGAATATTTTGGGTTGTTTCCAACCCAGAAAAATGACCACCACATGCTCTAGTGTGGCATTCATTTAGAATGAGCACTGCTTCCTCGTGTATAAGGCACAAAAAAATAATGTAATCTACGCCATGATGATACAAAGTGTCATCGAGTATGAGATATTTTTGTGCTTGATGGAGAATTTGTTGAAGCTCGTCACAGGAAGCATAAGTAGAGCACTTCAAAGTCTAGAGATAGACTAGTATATCTCCATACTAGGGGTCTGAAGATACGATCAGAAAAGATCTCCTTTGATGGGTGATTCTTCGAGTGTGTCATCACTAGATTCGACCGAAAGTTCGAAAATAAGTTCCGCAAAGACCAACGACTTTTTGGAATTCACGGAAACAAAATCCAAGTCAAATTTCAGGAGGATTACAATCCATCTGCTGATATTTCTGCCAATGACCCGTCATGTCAACACGTATTGGAATGGATTCACGATGAGAACGACGATGGTCTTAGGAAGTAGAATGTAATGATGGAACCGCTAGACAACATGCACTGCTGCAAAAGAAAGATTCTCAACATGGGAATATTTGAGTTCAGACCCAACCAAGCCTCAACTCAAGTAATAAATAACATACTCCTCGAGCAGATTGTATTCCTGAACCAAGACCATGCCGATGGTCGACTCTGCAGTGACCAAGTTCAACAAGAAATCTCTGTTATAATCAAGAGGCCAGAACAATGGGGAAGATGTAAGGGTTCATTTCAACGCTTCAAAAGAGCACTGAGCGGCTTCATCCCAACATAAAGGGACTCCATTTTTCAATAAATGCATGAACCCCTTAGTGATCTTGGTGTAATTTGCGACAAAACGTCGAAGAAAGTTCGTTTTCTCCTGTAAGCTCTGAAGCTGGGGTATTGTGCATGGGGGAGGCAACTGAAATATCACCTCAAACTTAAGAGGATTGACCATGATCCCTATTGTCGAAACAATGAAACCTAAGAGACGACCCAAGGTCATGCAAAAACTTCATTTGTTAGGATTCAAGCGAATCTGATAGTAGCAACATTGTTCAAAGATTAGTCGGAGGTGTGTGTGATGATCATATCTCTTGCGAGAGCGTGATGAGAGATCATAAAGATAATCCTTGACTATATGTCTAAGGTCGTGGAAAGAAAAATACATGGCACATTGAAAAGTGGCTCCAACGCTCTTTAGGACAAAAGGCATATTACGAGAAGAAAATGTGCCCCAAGGAAAGATAAAAGTTGTTTTATGCTGGTCTTCGGGTTTGATATGAATCTGGTTATATCCAGAAAAACCATCCATGAATGAAAATACCTCATATCCTGTGCATTCATCGACAATATGATCGATGAATGGGGTGGGAAAATCATCTTTCGAACATGCCTTTTTCAAGTCACAAAAGTCCATGTACACACAAATCTTACCTTGTTTTTTGTTAACCAGAATGGGGTTTGACACCCATTCCGTTAACTGCACAGGGTAAATAAAACCTGCTTTACGCAGTTTCTCTACTTCAGCCTTAATGGTTTCCTCTTTCCAAGGATTCACCAGATGAAGCTTTTGTCGGATGGGCTTGGCATCAGGATAAGTCGTTATCTCACGTTCGACGATTCTTGGGTCTATGCCTGAAATTTCCTCGTAATACCAGGAAAAAACATCGCAACATTATTTAAACAACTCCATATAAATTTGAATCTCTTCTGGGGAGTATTCCACTCTAATGAAAACATTCTCCATGATGCCAGGGGTTCTGCAGATATCTATTGGGATCATTTCAACGATACTCACCATATTACCCTCGACGTAAGCTATTTGCGTAGCCAGAGGATTAATAGGACAAGACCTATATCCAATCATAGTGAACACAAATTCACCTTCTTCTATTCTTCTTAACTCCGAGAGGAAGTAAGATCCATGATGGAGATCATCCCAAGGTCTGACTGGACTGGTCAATGCCTCAAGAATCACCTCATCTAAGGGTAATACCAGATCTAAAGAATCTGTAGTGGAAAGGTAACCTTGAGCCCAAATAGGCTCGAGAACTGGATCTAACTCCTGTGCGGGAGTCAGATTGGGGTGGGTCGAAACTTGCAAGACAATGTTGTATGCAACTTCTGTCATGGATAAGGGCATGACCATGCCAGAATTCCCTGTCCCTTCCATCAAGGCCGATGGGGAAGGAAGAGTCCACGGATCATGAAAGTAATTCATTCAAAATGATGACATTTTGAAAATTTCAGCCCTAGGCTGGTCAGGGTCAACCGATATAAGCTTGACATCACCAGAATGAGGTGGGTAATCGAAAGTACCCATAAAAAATGGACACAAACCAAATCCTATGTTGACGGTGCTGGGCTGAGGATTATCAATCATCGGGACCGTGGATACCCACAATTAAGGGTCAAGACGGGAAAAGGATAATTGGTCAATTTTCACGATTCGACCCTCGTGTGGAAACAACAATAGCCGAAATACTGTAGCAACCACTACATGCACTTCATAGGTCCAAATCCTTCCTAAAAAAAATTGTATTCAAGAGGTGCATTGACCACTTCAACTTCGACGCACACGGTCTTCCCTCCTAGCTGCATGAGGAAAGAAGGAATGATTCCATGTGGTTTGAACAAACGACCGTCGAATGCCATAAGAAATGTAGGTGACGGAGACAAAACGGGCTGGCCAGTGGCCTTTCAATACACGAATGACATCACGCAAGTCGAGGTGCCCTCATCAACCACTGTGCGTAAGATATTCCGAGTAAAATATTTTGTGGTGTAAGCAACTACTATCTGAAATGCAACATAGTAGGGAAGACAAGGTTTCAAGTCGGTTGGATCGAGAACAATCACTCCCAAGTTACAAGTCTCTACAGATCTGTTGGCACAGGGGTAGACCCAGAGTTCAATGCTACAACAACGAACCAAAAAAACCCTAACTACCGGCCCTTTCGGCAACACCTGCAAAGAAGATGAAGTCTCACTCAAGGTAGAGGCAGGGGTGATTGCAGGAATCAGGTGTCTGCAACCTTAGCTGGGATCCATATTTTTGATTACACACTTAACAAAACACTTGGCATCAATTGTTCACCTAGAATTAACCCTTATCTCACTCCGCAGATAACACAAAACAACACAGTATATACTTAGATCTAAGATGATTCAACACTTAGCAACATACAACAGATCGAATCTGATAGACCAAGCACTTAGCAACTTCATACACATCAAATCTATCATCTATACACATCTAATAAGCACAAAGCATAAGTAAATCTCTCTAAACATGTCATAGCACTTAGCAAGAGAGGGAAAACACATGTAAGTAACAACACAAAGCATGACACACATATTTACGTGGTTCACCCCCACCCTGGGGCTACGCCCACCAACTCTTCTTCTCTATTATTGCTAGCTAATTGGTTACAAGCACAAAGCCTCAAAACCTACTACGCGCAGGACAGGAGATCTACGCAGCTCACTAGATCCTCCTTCCCCGAGTAGCTCTAAGCTTAAAACCTTCTTACAATCCATGCGCTTAGTACTTACAATACTTGCACTCTACTCTGCAAGTATATCACACAGATCAACTCTTAGCACTAAGCCACTTCTCAAGTGTTCTAAAAAAAGGTCCCTTCTTACATAGCCTATAATTCTACTTATACATTACAAAAAGGGGCCTAAACATGGGTAAACCCATGGGATGACATCCCAGTCCTATTACATTATCCCCCAAAACCCAAAAAGGACCCAAAAAGGGGGTCTATCTTCCATGATATTCGCTTTTCCTTGCGCTCCATCTTTGACAGGTCGTCGAAGTCCCAAAAATTGTCAAATATGACCAAGTGTTCCTCAAAACTTGGTCAAGGGCCAACAGGCCCCCAACACTCACCTGTGACTTGTCCCGAGTCACTCAGGTCTGGGTAACTTTTCCTCAAAGGACTCAAGCTTGGCTCGAGCTTCTTCGACTTGTCGCTGTGCTACTTCTTATTTCTCAGCGAATTCCTGAATAACTGCTTCGCTGATAGGTCCTTCCAGTTGCTTCTTGACTGTAAAAACTAATTGTTCTAGTATTGTTCCTTGGCCTTCAATTTTTTCAAACAGTATATAGGTCGCCTCCTGGCTCGGCTGGAGTTTCTATGTGACTTCCATCACTCTGTTCTGCATCGTAAGAATGAGTTGTTGGGTGGTGCGTTGTTCCTGGGATCTCTTCATCCTCTCTATGGGTGACAGGAGCTTGAGCTGCGCCTGTATTGTATCTGCATGCTACTTTGCTTCCTGGAGTTGGGACTTCGATTTCTTCAACTCTGGGTCTTCGGATAGTTTTTCATATATCTGTGCACTTCTGCTGCTTAACTATTTGCATTCTGCAGTAAGTGTTTTAATCCTCTCAACTACGCTCTGACCATTCAATTCTCGCTAGTCGTGCACTTTTTACAGGGTACTTGGTATAGTTTGAAGCTCTAATTCCATGACCCTTTGCTGAAGTTGCTGAAGAACTTCAACAAGCTTCATCACTTGACATTCGAAGGGTTCTTCTCTCTTTTGTTCTAAGCCAGTGATGGAGTGGAATGCTCGGTTAACTGCTTCTTCCATATCGATCTGCTTCGCGAGTAGTTTCTCTTTCTCCTTTTGGATCTTCGCTCTATCTTCTTCAATTTTTTCTTGGAGAGCACCCTTCTCTTGTTGCGTGGCTCGACGTTGTTCTATGATTTCCTCTTGTACTTTCTTTAAGGCATGAGTAACCTATGATTTTTATTCCAGTGCATGTCGAAGGCGTACTTCGATTGTATCATCAATATTACAAAGTTGAACTGATTCTTCTCCCACTTCTGTTGTTCCTTCTGTCAGAGGCGCAGTAGAGATTGTGTGGCTAGACTAGAGTGCCTGTTGCACTTCTTGGAGCCCAATTTAAATCCTGTTATATATCTTCTCCTACTTCGCTTCCTGCTTTTCTGTTATCTCTTCTATGGCTTCATTCATAGTTGCGAAGAGGAAACTGAAGTCATACAAAGTGAGCATGGTCTACATCTTAGTTTAGGTTGTTTTGAATTTCTTCCGGGAGGGAGACTTTGGAGGTGACCCTTTTCTCTTCTTTATAACTTCGACTTCTTCTTCCGGTCTCTGTTGGACTTCCTCTAGGTCTTCGCCATTACCTCCTTGATCTGGTGTGATGGAAGCTGTACTTACAGATCTGCTATCTACATCCTGAACCTCTTCAGGCTTCTTCGTCTTCCTTGTCTTACTGGGCCCAGGTGTGTCCTATGCATATTTTGGGTTGTTGATGTTTGAAATGTCCATTGGATTTGCTGCAACAAGGAGGTCCACCTATCATTCCTTGGTGATCTCTTCCAGGTCTTCTTCTGTCAGCTTATAATAGGACTGAAGCTATTCCTGGTGATCATTAGCATGTGGATTTAGGTATATAAAGTGGCAGTCCACGCTGAAATTTATTAGAGGTCGGAACCTTTGTAAAGTGTTCAGGGTTATGCGAGGTTCACCCCCTATGGATTCTTTCAATTGGTTATAATACGTGTGGAAAACAACATTCAATTTCCATTGCTTGTTCATGTCGATCAAGTACCACAATGTACTGAATTTCATGGCTAGTGGCTCAAAGGGGTCAAGGTTCGGGAAGGTTGCGCCTTCCGGTGTCTCCCATACAGCAAAAGTGATCAGCATTAGAAGCCAACTAAAATGGAATCCATGCCCCTGATCCTAGGTTTCTCTACAATCAATCTCTAGCTGGTTTACCAGGTACTTCGCCCAGTTCATCTGTAGTTCCTTTGCGCATTTTCCTGCGAGGTCAACTATGAAGCCTGATACTTGTGTAGGTTGATTCTTACGTACTAGATTTCCTGTGATCAGTTGACATGCGAGGTGCACTGCACCTCTTTTGATATAGGCTACCTTGTAGCCTTGCACGCCCTTCTTGACATTTCCATAAGCTTCTTTAATCTTCTGTGAAAGAGCGCGGTCTGCGGTATTTCCAGGGTAGTAATGCTGGGGATCAGGGCCCTACATGCTAAGCCTGGTGATCCTATTGATCAGTGCTAGATCAACAATTATGTGACGTTTTAACCACAAGTATCCTTTGTGGTAAATTTCTAGCAACAATGTTACACAAGCATTCACCTCATGGTGTCTTCCGAAGTGTGGTATTTTCATAACGTTGAGAAAAGTAGACTACACAAGGTTCATCGTCCATTGCTGAGGGATGGTATTTGAATTATTTCTCTTATTTATTTTCAAGTACTTATACAGGGTGAGCATGCTATAAACCTTACGGTCCCCCAGGTTGAAGTCATAAAACTTCAATGTTGTAACCTTGTCTTGAACTGTGCGGTAGGTGCGTACTCCTTTCGGTAGATATGCAGTGACTAGGGTGTATTCAAAGTCTCTAGGGACACTATCCCTGTTAATCACACCACTCAGAGGATGTATGTAAGCTAGTAGGATGGATGGCACTAACTTCGCGTTGGCTATGTCGTCTTTATGCTTAGTTCTCCTTTCCACGCTGGCTCGAGATGTTCCTACTCAAGAAGTTGACAGGGAGGCTTGCACTCCTCTCATCGATGATGCTTGGACTCCGGTGGACATTCCTCTTTCTGACATGAGTCTCTCAGTCATTAAATCGAGAAGGACCTATGTGATGGATTCCTCAACTGTGATGAGCTCATCGGACATACGCACTCGAAAACAATAACCAGGGAATGATGACCTCAGATACTGCACTAGGATGAACAATCTACTTGCAATGATCACTGTATACAATCACTAGTTCTGCGGGCTTCAAATTTTTAGTTGGAAAAAGTGTTCTTCAGGCACGTCATGGCGAGATAAATAGGAAATTCATCAACGGTCTACTTGCAATGGGTATGAAGCTTCCATTATCATAGATCTATCCATTATGGTGAGGTCCAACGGTTTGGCGGTGATCCTTTAATGCTTTTCTATCCGTTCGAGGTGGAATTCAAACGAGTATATCAGTCCAACGGCTAGATTTCTTCGCCACAACGAAGTGCCATATGTCGTTATTATGATATCTCGGTGAAGTTCAATTCCTGTGATTTTTCCTTCTGCAGTGTTCCACCTGGGATCTCTTATAACTTTTCAATCGTTTCCTTTTTCTTACTTAATTTTCTAGCCTTCTTCCCGGTAGTCTTAAACTCGGTTGGTCTTTTCCCGTTTTGATTGCTATCTTCTCTCGACATAGTCACTTCGCACTGCTGAGTTTCTTTCTTCAGAACCGAGGGTAATACTCCTTCAACATATGTATTAGGTATTTTAGTCTTCTTTGGTTCCTATAATGCTCTTATAGATTCAAATTCCAAGTCCCTGGTGTCCAATAGCTTAGATCTATTCTCTTTTTCTTCCATCAAGTAGGTGATCCTTTTAGTCATAAATTCCATGATTTCTTGCTTCTTCTATTCTAGGGCTTCCTTTTCTTCTTTTCTTTGGATCTGGTCTTTTTCAATCCAGATCTTTCCTAACAAATATGGAAATGGGGCATGGTCCTCAATAAATTTAATAACTTTGAATTCTTCCTCTGTCGAAGCTCCATGGGTACTCATAGCTATCTGGGTAATCCTGCCACATAGGGTTACTATTTTTCCTTTAAACAAACCTATTTTTCCTAGTGAAGGAACCATAGCAGGCCTTCCTAGGGTTTCCCAAGTGCCTTTTGTCATAATTTTCATCTATGTTTCCTCATCCAGAGCACAGTCAATGTCGAAGTCTCCTATTCTTACTTCGATTTTCTCCTTTTCTTTGAAGATCTCTGACAAACGGGCATATTTATGTTCATTCAGGGTTTCTTTCATTTTCAGTAACATAATCTCTGATTTTTTCTGGGGTTCTTCTATAATCTTAGTTTCTGTATCTCCTTCAGGGTTTTCTTGCTCCATATTCAACTTTTCAAGTCTAGCAATCATTCTAGGGCAATCCAGTACTTCATGGTCCATAGCCTTACAACAGAGGCAACTAGGTTTTCTCCCAGGGCATTCCTTAGCAATATGTCATGGTCTTTTGCAACTATAACAAAGAGTTAATCTTCTCTTTCTCTTCAATGATCCCCAACTTTTCGTATACTGCGCGCTAGGATCATAATGGCTAGCCTTCAAAAATTTCTTTCTAGGATCCTGCATCCACTCGTTAGTCCAAACATCCTTTCTATGCATAGGTATAACATATCTTTCATTATTCTTATCAGATCTATTCATATCAACATTATTCTTATAAGAATTCCCTAGTTTTCAAGCTAGGAAAAAATCTATCAAGCATACCTAAATTCATGCTTCAGAAACAAAATTTTCCACTTATTGAGCACAAAGCTTCCAGATCTAAAACCTTTCACTATTCTTACTTTTATCAGAGCACAAAGCTTACAAATCTTACCTCTTTTCTTCAGATCTGGCTTCTTTTCTTCAACAAAAATGTTTTTAGGTCAAGTAGAGTACTACGCATCAGAGTGACAGATCTACGCACAGATTTTCCACAAGTTCAGGACGAATCGTTTCACAAATATTTTTCTTCCTTAGTACCCAGCAATCACAGTTTCAGGTCCCGGCAACAGAACCATTTGTTGGCATAGGGGCAGATCTAGGGTTCAACGCTACAACAACACACCAACAAAACCCTAACTACTGGTCCTTTCGGAAACACCTGTGAAGCAGATGAAGTCTCACTCGAGGTAGAGGTAGGGGTGATTGCAGGACTCAAGTGTCTGCAACCTTAGATGGGATCCAGATATGTGATTACACACTTAACAAAGAAATTAGCATCAATAGTTCACCTAGAATTAACCCTTATCTCACTCCGCAGATAACACAGAGCATCACAATATATACTTAGATCTAAGATGATTCAACACTTAGCAACATACAACAGACCGGATCTGGTAGACCAAGCACTTAGCAACTTCATACACATAAAATCTATCATCTATACACATATGATAAACACAAAGCATATGTAAATATCTCTAAACATGTCATAGCACTTAGAAAGAGAGGGAAAACACATGTAAGTAACAACACAAAGCATGACACACAGATTTACATGGTTCACCCCCACCCTGGGGCTACGTCCACCAACTCATCTTCTCTATTATTGATGGCCAATCGGTTACAAGCACAGAGCCTCAAAACCTACCCTGAGAAGGACAGGAGATCTGTGCAACTCGCTAGATACTCCTTCCCCGATTAGCTCTAAGCATAAAACCTTCTTACAATCCGTGCACTCAACACTTATAATAGTTGCACTCAGCTATGCAAGTATATCACATAGATAAACTCTTAACACTAAGCCACTTCTCAAGTGTCCTAAAAAAAGGTCCCTTCTTACATAGTCTAGACTTCTACTTATACATTACAAAAGGGGCCTAAACATGGGTAAACCCATGGGTCGACATCTCGGTCCTATTACATTATCCCTAAAAACCCAAAAAGGACCAAAAAAGGGGTTCTAGATTCCACGATATCCGCTTCACCTTGCGTTTGATCTTTGACAGGCTGTCAAAGTCCCAAAAATGGTCAAATATGACCAAGTGTTCCTCAAAACTTGGTCAAGGGCCAACAAGATCCCAAGGCAAATAAAAAGGCCTTTCTCTGTGAAGGGTAGCTCTGGAGGACTTCCAAAGTGGACATTTCCCAAGGGGTTTGTGCCAAATCCTCCACAACGGAGTAGTTATGGGCATACCTAGCGTTCATATTATGAAAATATTTCTTGAACGCACCTTTGAGGATGCATGTCATTGTTTGTCCCATTGTCTTCTCAATCTGGAGAGGAAATGGTGGGTTTGTAGATCTTTTACCCTTTTCGACAGATTCTAGCATACTGTAATCTCGGGATATGGTCACTATATGAGGGTCACATTTCAACATGTAAACTTTTGCAGTCGAGGTATTACCAGTAGATGCAGGGGGTCCCTGACTGCCCCCTTCCGTGCTCGAAGATACCAAGGCTTGAGCCATGTTTTGCCCATGTGGAAATGGGTTCGTCAACACAATAGGTTGTTGCTACGCCAATAGCTTCTGAGCCTCTGCAATTCGAGGGCACAGGTGTGTCAGATTGTCCTCCATGCAAAGGTTACACAGATACTTCAAATTTTTCTTCTTTGTTTTCCCCCCACCAACATTGCTATTATCCTTTTTGTCCCCTTTACCCTTCTTTTTGCATTTTTTTTTCTTTCCTTCAGGATTCTGGTTGGCCTTCGGATTCGTCAACTACACACTGTGTATGTACAATGTTTGGGTAGGGGGAACAACTGAACCAGAGGTCTGGTTGGCCACCATATGTTGTATCGACAATTGTTGCAATTGATTTGACAACATATCAATGGAATTTCCTTGTGCTAAGCCCAATACCATCGACATTTGGCCCAGAATTTTGTTTGGCCTTGTCAAGGATGGACCGTGGCGCATATGGAAAGATCTTATAGATTAAGCCAGACTAAGAGTAAATTATTTAGAAACGTTGCACTCTCATTATCACCTCCTCCTCTGAAAGCACTCCCAAAGTGGCTACGTCATTGGATACATCTGGTACCAAAGACTTAAGGAACCACTCCAGCAAGAAAGATGGTGGGACCTGTACCTTAATCAATCTCTTCTGATGTATCCATTCTCAGATGTGATCGGAGATATGATCAACCTTAGTCTGCTCAAAGCTAGCCATCAATTCAGTGTCAACATCATATCTCACAGGTATCTAGAAATGATTTAGAAAAACCATCGCTAGTTCGTTAAAGTAAGAACATTTTGAGCAGTCAAGCGATGTACCATTTCGCGACACCCATGATAAGAGTGCTTTGAAATAGGATCAATTGTACAGATTTGTCTTGCAGCAAGTTGGATGAGCACCATAAGTGGAAAGTTGTCACGTGATCACCTGGGTCTTCGCCAAGCTTGCCTTCAAATTTTGGAATATCGGAGGGAAACTTAGTCAGCATGGGAGGCCAATGCAGATCATGAAAAATTGGGTCGTTAAAAAACCTTGACAAGTCTAGAAAATGTAGCATTTCTAGAAATAATAGTTTGGTTTGGGTACTATGTAAAGGAAAAAGGGGACCTGGATTTTGACTAGCACTAGGTTGCTAGAAAAAGTTGGGCTGCTGGGCAGGGTTTTGGTAGAAACCATGGCCTTGACCAGCGTATGGAAACTGCATTTGCTGGGAAATCATTAGCTGACTCCCATAGTTGGATGATGTTGGTTGGGTGTGTATTTCTCCCTGTGTTGTGTTCCAAGGATTTTATAAGGGTATTCCCCCAACCGATTCGACAGGCATAGGTATTGAGCCCTGCCCGGGGTTCCATTGACCATGGAAGGGGTTGCCCCCATCCAAAATCCCTTATGAGGAACTGATTCCTGCCAAGGATTCCAAAGTCCTTATGAGGAGAAAAATCCTGTACTTTCCCCCTATGTAGGAATAGTACCCTGCACAGGATTATGTTGTCCAAAACTAGGGTTTCTCCAAGCTGAGACAGAAGTCGAAGAAAAGGTGTTATTACCAAATGTGTGGAACAAAGAGAATGACATGGATTCCACCAAAGTAGTGTAAGATGAAGGTCCTAAAATTCCTGCTCCAAACAAGCTGTAGTTAGCACTCGACCTGATAGGTTGGTGGAAAGAATTACAGAGTGAGGGGGACAGAGGAGGTATGTGACTCCCATCGTAAGGGATAGAATTAAAGGAGACTGAGGTGCCCACGGTATACCCTTGCATGGGAGCGTTTGAGCTCCCTGCCCCCAGATCCATGGTCTGTAAGGTGGAGTAGTAAAGGAATGAGTTTGAATCAAAGTCGGGCATCCCATTTGAGAATTTAGGGCCCGTCGCACTCTGAGTAAGCGGGGCAGTGGTTGCCGTAGATGACGGTATCAGACCACTTCCCGAGGTAGAGGAGGTTGATACCACTGTGGTCCAGACTGGTGAAGGTGGGTTAGGAGGCAAGATACCCCCTCTGGTAGTAGTCATTGAGGGAGTATGAGGACTCCCAGATGAAGTAGCAACATTTCCTTCCATGGATGCTTGTAAGACTATCTGGTGCTCAACAGGTGTCACCTTGGGAGGGAGAACTTGTACTAAGATTGGCACCGAAAATTCGGTGAGTGTAGGGTTTAATGGCCTGAGAGAATCTGCTCCAAGTTCAGAAACAATTGAATCCTCCAGAGTCGAGTAATCTCATCTCGAAGTAGGCTCGGGCACAGTTTCCCATGGCTTGGTCGGTTCTAATGACTCTTGTTGGTCAAGTCTTCGCCGTAATGGTGGTGGTGGTGGCTCTAATGCAACCGATGACAACCGTGGAAGCCTTCGCGACCGAATGATATCTTGATCTTCCACCTTGTGAAAATATAAACAACATAGTAAGGCTTTAACTATCGTTTAAAACCAAGAACACACTAGAAAAATTCCTATAAGATAAATCAAGAAAACCACTATCTAGTTGGAAGAATAGTTACGCCAACCAACACTAGAGAAACTGACCGGTGCAAGTGAAACTTGAACACCGAAGCAACCTCCGTGTATACTACTCTGTAAAGTGTGACCCGACCTATGCCCTAGGTACCGCGGTATACCCCCACAGTCACCTGTGTAAGTCCCTAGAAAATGGGCAACTAAGTTTCCAGCTCACAAACAGTCACAAGGAGGGTATAGTTGACAATCGAGTGGATCGAAATGAGCATGATAACAAGTCTGAAACCTATCAAGGGTATCAAAAGCAAGTGGTATGGAAGACAACAGAGGATATCGAACATATTCAAGGTCCACGAAGCTCCATAGGAAAGTGTGAGTGATAATATTTCCACGACAAATCCTCAAGATGCATTCCCCACTATGTTTAGTCCGACTTTGGAGGGGTTATCTCCACTGCCTTTCCTCACGCGACCTCGTGTTTATCCCTTGTTTTAGAGGGGGGTCCCAGATAAATTTCACGTTACTATACTTTAACACTCCCTAGATCTGACTCCAATGTTTTTTTAATGGCCTTGAAGAGTTTCCTCTCCAACCTAATTCAAGGCCCTAATCCTAAACTAGTTTATTGACCCTACAAACATAAAATTCTAATTAATTTTAGTTTTAACATTCATTTTAATGGCTTGATTAACTCAAAGGATATGGTGGTGAAACTAGTGATGTTATGAGAGACGAAAAGAGGAGAAAAAGATGAAAGTCTGAAAGCAAAAATACTTCTAGTCAAAAGTAAATATTTACAACTAACTCTTTGTAACCAACTTTTATGTAAATAACTTTTTCAAGATATTTAAAAAGAAGACCTAAAACGAAATTTCACTTGATTACAAGTTACTTAAGTTTCAAGAAATCAACAAAGAACTTAAAAAATAAACTCTTTTTTCCTTTCTAGTAAAATAACTAGCTCCAACTACTTTATCAAACTGAAAATGATTTTTTTTTTTTTTTTTGAAAATGCTTCAAACAGAGAAAACTGAACCAAATCTTTTTCTCTTTTTTCAAAGCAAATGAAAAGGGTAAAAAGAACAATAAGACAAGATTGAAAAATATCTTTGTTCTACTGCAGATCGCAGGGAATCACTAAAGAAACAAAATAGGTAGATCAATCATTCAAAAGACTCGCTTAAAACCCTTTCAGAAATAAACACAAGAAATCTTCAAAAAGACAAGTAAACTGAATTCTAACCTAAGCTATGGTTGTAAAAACAGAGACTCTTAACTATATCAAGAAACCCTGAGAAGTTAAAACCTCAATTAGGAAAGAGGTTGACTGCCTCTTTAAAAAACAAAAATTCTTGAACCAGGTATGCTACTGTTGTTTCAACAGCCTATGTATCTACGTAGTCTGTTTACTTAGCAGGAAATTTATGTACGTGGGATGTCCCAAAGCAGGGAGTGTACACCTCTGTACTTTCTCAAAAAGAAAGAAAACATACAAACTTATAGGGCAAGGAGAACTGGTATGGAACCTGAAGGTGACCAAAATCCCTTAAAATACTCAGAGGACTCAACAAAAACTTGAAAGGAAGAAAAACCAATCATACAACCCGAAAATCCCCTAAAACCCTAGAGGCTTCCCTAGTATGGTCACCAGTTTTGCTAGCAGGAAAAAAACCTCCTATGACTACACCAGGGTTCAGAATGTAGGCAGATCAATTAACTGTATAAAACTCAACTAATTCTCTAACTACTCCAAACACACCCAAAACTCATACAAGAAAAGAAAAGATGAGGGAGATCAGGTAACTATACCTCTATTCCACGTCCGATGATGATCCCCTCATGCTTGTAAGATTTGTTGACTGCACACCTCCTCCTAGGGTTGGCCTGCATCCAAATATTGACAAACATAAAATGAAAAGCATGCTATTCCATATACAAATTAGGATTATATGTTATAATGTCAAAACATAAACCAATAAAATAATTCAATACACCATGATTTGGGACAGGAAAAGTAATTCTTTTATTAATAACTCAATGATTATACCTTTATAATCAAAGCTGACTATTGCTCCATGAACCTGGTCTGGGATCCTCTTCACCAAGATCCAAGTGAACCTTTCTATAGATTCTCCTCTCAACCTTCTAATATCTTCTTGGGAAGTGAATGGGTTCTGATGGAGGAAGAAGGGCTAATTGGGAAATGTAGAGGCAATTCTCACAAAAGGGATGCAATAACTTGGGAAAGGAGGGGATGTGAAACGGGTAGAGTTTCACTATTTTCATGTCTATATGTAAAATGAGACCCCAACACCTCCTTTTATATGGTAAAAGGATGGTTATTCGGTTGGGTGACAGGCTATAGGTGGTGGATTAGTTGAGAAACTACCCAATATCCCGTAATCTCAACGAATTCCTTGAAACTTTTTCAAGTATACGCGGGATGTAGTGGTGCATCATGCGTACATATGCAAGATGTAGTGGTGCAACATGCCTACATACATGAGGTGTTACGTGTAGTGGTGCAACAAGCATATGTACATGGGCAATACTGGTGCAGGGCACGTACATCTTCAAAAAAAAAGTTTTTTAGAAGAGCAACTCAGTAGTGCTTTGGAAAAAAATGAAAGTAAGAGGGCCAAAGGCCAAGTATGCATATGTAGATAAATTTAGGTTTATAACACTTGCATGTAGTCCTGTAAGCCCATAACATTGTTGATACCTTCAAATCCCAATCATCCTTATTCACATTGCAAATATTTGTCAATGCATTTTCTAGAATCTTGTTAAAAGCTTCTATTATACCATTTTCTTGGGGATTGTAAGGTGTGCTCTTCTGATGATGTATCTTGAATTATTCTATCATAGATCTGATTGTACTATTAATGAAATGGGTTCCTTGATCACTCAACAAAATTCTAGGACATCCAAATTTGGTCACCACTTTCTCAAAGTGAAACCGCACTGTAGTCCTTCACTTGGGGTAATTCTGCCCACTTGGTTAAGTATTTTGTCGCAGTTATGATGTATCTGGATCCTGATCTTTTTGCTGGTGGGTTAATGGGTCCAATGAAATCCACATCCAATTTATGAAATACCTGTAAAGTAACTTGGGACATAAGTGGAATTTGATCCCGTCTAGATGGTTTTCCCATCCTCTGACAAACATCACAGGTATGAAAATATTCCTTTTCATCCTTATGTACTATAGGCCACCATAATCCTACACGCAACACCTTCTACGTTGTAGGATTTCCTGCATAGTTCCCTCTAGATATCCATTCATGTGCTTTTTCTAGCACCATGGAGCATTCATTCTCCATCACACATCTTGTCAAAATTCCATATGCACCTAGCTTGTATAAATGACCTGCAATCAGTAGATAGTCTATAGCACACACTACCAACTATTTTTTCTACACGACAATAAATTCCTTGGGAGCCATTCCTGTGCTCAAGAATCCAACAATGTCAGCAAAATAATCATCAACAATCTGGACAAAAAATAATTTAGCATCATGAAAATTCTCCTCCAAGTTCCTTGGCTCCTCTCCATTAGTAATTCTTGACAGATGATCTAGGAGGCTCTCCAGGCTCAAAAAATGCTCAAAAATAAAATTTATTAGAATGGAGTGAAACTAATTCCATTGCGACCGTCTTGTCGCGCTGATTCCAACGGTATATTCACTTTCTCAAATGGACGTCGTATGCGAGAGTTATCACACTCCCATCGTATTTCTCAAACAGCTAAAAGGTCAAAGGATTGGAAAACAAAAGTCAATGCTAGCATCAACATGACATCACCGACGACATCTCATCATGCAGACTTGGACCAATGGCAGTGTGACAAGTGGCAGCAGTTGATTGGGCATATGTGGATGGTCGATCCAATCAGAATTTGACACATGGAAAAATTTGGTCAAATGTTGAGGTGCCTTGTGGCCCACGCATGGGAAACCATGTGGCACCCAATCAACAGTTGAAAGGAAAAGTGTTAAAATTAATGTTTTGAGGTCCATGGGTTTTGAACCCACGACCAACCCACCGAGCAAGCACTTTGAGAAATAGTCTAACCACCAACACACCATGTGTAAAGCTTGTTTATAGAAGCCAAAATAAAAGTATTTAAACTTTAATATATGTATTGGGTGAAAAAAGGAGGGGGTTGGGGCTAAGCCCCAACCCGTGGACTTACCAAACTATGAAACCACAACCATATGGGTTGGGCGCTCCACAATGTGTGCGCGAAAGGTGCTATCCATAACCAACAGTCCTATTAAAATGAATGCCATGCAATCAAAGTTCAAGGGCTAGGGGCTAGCGCACAACCCAAAGGGCTGGCGCTTGGCCACATTGAGCTCATGTGACCCTGTTTTGAGGGCGCGTGCCCCTCCTTCGGGGCTTACAGTATCGGGTGAGACCATTAGAAGTCTATTGCAGGATACAAAAGATTGTTGATGATGAAACTAAGATCCAACTAGCAAGTCTCAAAATGGGAGGCACAAATCTCATATGGTGGGAATGCAGAACTAGAGATGATCTTAAGAAAAGTGGTAAAACAATCTCTTCCTGGAATGATTTTGTTATTGCATTAAAACAACAATTTTACCCTTTAGCTTACATGCAACAAGAAATGATGAATTGGCAATGTTTAAGGCAATCAAAAGGTCAAAGTGTACAGGAATATACTCAAACATTTCATAAGAAAGAACTAAATTTGGGTATTCCTTTGTATACACAAGAGACACTCCTAAAATATATTGGTGGTTTACATTCTTATCTTAAGCACACTATTCTTATGCTAAATCCTTGTAACTTTGATGAAGTATGTGTACAAGCCATTCACATTGAATCCAGTAAAGGGAATGTTGGTGATAGTGTTTCTACAGATACTTGGAAAAGAAAGGATGGAGGGCAAAGGAAAGAGAAGAAGACAACCACAACAAGAAAGGAGAAACCTACTTGCAAGCATTGCAAGAAAGTAGGCCATGATGAAGATCGTTGTTGGGTCTTACATCCTCACTTGAAGCCAAAGAAGTTTGCCAACCACGGAAGGAAGAATACCACAACTGTGACAGTTCAAGTGGATATTGGATCATATTCCGTTGATGAGACAAAGGTTGTAGCTATGGGAATCCAAGGTATAAATTTTGTTGCAAATTCTAGCTCTTCTAGTTCAGTTGATGTAAATGATGAGTGTAAAAGGAGTGAACTTTTCCACATAAGGGTTATAACACATAATGTTAAAGTTGATACTCTTGTAGACAATGGATCACAAGACAATCTAATCAGTGAAGATGTTGTGAATAACTTGGGACTTGAAACTAAGTCATATCCTAAACCATATCCATTGGGATGGATATGTGGTGATAACAATTTACAAGTAACTAAGCAATGTAAAATCAAGTTTGCAATCACTTCTAACTATGTTGATGAAGTAGAGATTGATATCGTGCCACTGGACATATGTGGAATTGTATTAGGAATCCCATACCTTTATGATAGGAAATCCATATTCTATAGGGAGGAAAATAAATATTACTTCAAGAAAGATGGGAAGGAGTACATTTTTCGTGCTCATCGCATGAAAATTGACAGATCTTTTGCAGCTACATGGTAGTTAAAAAGAATGGTAAATGCAAGCAAAATTTTAACACTTATGTTTGTAATAAAACAAGAAGTTAGTGATGCTAAACATGAGATGGTTCAGTATGTTTCTAACAATCATGAAGTGTCACCGAAGGTACAACATGAGGTTAAACTACATACTTTGTTTACTGTTCCTGTTCAGAAGGGGAAGCATGTTTTGTCATTCTCATTAGAATGTCTAGTATTGTTGATTAGTTTGCTGCTATTCGGTGGTGTATGGCTGCTAACTGTGAAAAAGAATGTAGATGATTGTGCAATTGATGGGATGATTACTTTGATAAACAATGCTATCTCAATTTTCATGTTTTTTGTGATTAGTCAGGTGATTATTGTCCAAGAAGAAAGGATGGACAATATCAGATAAGTGGGGAAGTAGTACCCTCACTTATTACCTGAGTAAAAGTAGACTTTTGGTGGTCCAAAAGCTTCCAAAGTGGGGAGGAATGATCCAAGAGGCTCCCCAGGCTCAGAAAATGCTAAAAAATCAAAGTTCTCAGTATGGAGTGAAACAAATTCCATTGCAATCGGCTCGTCACGCTGATTTCGACAGTATATTCACTTTCTCAAACAGACGTCGTATGCGAGAGTTTTCGCACTCTGATCGTATTTCTCAAACAACTAAAAAGTAAAAGGAGTGGAAAAAAAGTCAATGCTGACGTCAACATGACATCACCAACGACACCTCATGATTCATAATTGGACCAATGGAAGTGTGACAAGTGGCAGTAGTTGAATGGGCATATGTGGATGACAGATCCAATCAGAATTTGACACATGGAAAAATTGGTCAAATGTTGAGGTGCCACGTGGCCTAGGCATGGGCAGCCACGTGGCACCCAATAAGCAGTCGAATGGAAAAGTGTTAAAATTAATGTTTTGAGGTCCATGGGTTTTGAACCCACGACCAACCCACCGAGCAAGGGCTTTGAGAAATAGTCCAACCACCAATGCACCATGTGTAAAGCTTGTTTATAGAAGCCAAAATAAAAGTATTTAAACTTTAATATATGTATTGGGCATAAAAAGGAGGGGGTTGGGGATAATCCCCAGCCCGTGGGCTTACCAAACTATGCGACCACAACAATATGGGTTGGGCACTCCACAATGTGCACGCGAAAGGTGCTATCCATAACCAACGGTCCTATTAAAACAAATGCCATGCGACCGAAGTTCAAGGGCTAGGGGCTAGTGCATAGCCCAAAGGGCTAACACTTGGCCACATTGATCTCATGTGACCCTGTTTTGAGGGCGCGCACCCAACCTTAGGGTCTTACTCTGTAAGTTTTAGAAAAAATGGGTTTTTAACTTTACATAATTGATTTCAACTGATATTATGCCCATAAAATGGATTTTTTTGAGGATTTTAGGCCATTTGAAGGGGGATTTGATCCCAAAAAGAGGCCATATGTTGAGGAAAGTTGGGATTCCTCATCTGAGCCTCAAAATCTATATAAACTAGGATTTTTGAAGCTTGTAGGAGACTTTTTGATGCAGGGGTTTTGAAGGGGCAGTTTGTAAATTTTGGTCTTTTCTCATGATTTGAGAGGCATTTTTGCCATGTTTTTTAGAGGAATTTGATGGATCATGCTTGAATCTGAGCAAGGAGGTCTTGCACAATAGATTTGAAACACATTATGTAACAACAAAGAGCCTATGTAAGAGAACTTTGAGAATTTTAAAGAGCAATAAAGAGGTCCCCCACTTGGAAGTAGGCCCGGAGACGTAGCCAACGATTGGTGAACTCCGTTATCAACCTCTTGTCTCTTTTTCTATTTCTTCTTTGTTGTTCTATTATCTTAATTTATAGCATGGATACTAATGGATGATCTCTTTATTCATTGATAAGCATCAAGTAAAAGTTACATTTGATATTCCGCAACTAGATAATAAGCTTTATGTATTTCTCATTCTTAACCATCCGATGCCTAAAATACATTAAACTAACTTGTGATTTATTAGTAATACCTTCATTTTTGGATGAACAAATGATCTGGTCCTTCATACAGCTTCCCTGGTTTTACTATGATATCAAAATCATATTCCTGAAACACTAACAACCATATATAGATCCTTGCCCTCAACAATGGCTTGTTAATCGGGTACTTCAAAGCAGAATGATCTGTAAACATCTTAAAATGTTGACTGAATAAATAATGTCCGAAATTCTGTAAGGAACATACCATAGCCAAACCTTCCCTTTCTGTAGTATTATAGTTCTTCTCAAACTCAGATAACTTTCTACTAGTAAAATATATTGGGTGATCAATGTCTCCTTCACCTGGTTGTGCCAAAACTGCTCCAAGTGCAATCGATGAAGCGCCCACATGCACATGAAATTATTTTTTCCAATGTGGAAAGATCATAATTGGTGTTGTCACCATATTCTCTCTCAATATGTACAAACTCTCTTGGAATTCATCATTCCACTGAAACGTGATGTCTTTCTTTAGTAAATTCCCCATGGGTGCAGTAATCTTTGCATATCCCTTTATGAATTTCCTGTAGTACCATGTGTGGCCCAATGTTTCTCTCAACTGGCGCATTGACTTTGATGGTGGTAAATTGACAATAACAACAATCTTTGCAGTGTATACTATCAAGCCCTATTTGCATACAATGTGTCCAAGTAGGATTCCAAACGATGTATTGAATATACATTTTTTAATTTTAGAAGAAATCAGACATTTCCTACATCTATCTAACATTAACCTCATAATTTCTACATGGTCCTTCAATAAACTAAATATTGTCCAATCATCGAGATAAACTTCTAAAAATTTATGTATAAAATCCTTGAATGCAACTACTACTACTCTGGAAAATATTGTTGGTTCATTCTATAAACCAAATTGCATTACTGTGTACTGATATGACCCCCACTCTATTTCAAATGTAGTTTTGTACCTGTCCTCTAGATTAATTCTAATCTAATGGTATCCTAAAAATCCATCTGTGAAGGAGTACACTTCTTGTCCTCCCACATTCTATAAAACTTCATCTGTAAATGGAGTAGTAAAAGTATCATGCATGCATGCATCATTTAATTTCCTTAGATCCACGCATATCCTAATCCCTCCAGTCTTCTTTTCTTGGACCACTATTGGACTAATCCACTCTGATTATTCGACATGTTCTATGATTCCTGATTCTAGCATTCTGTCAATTTCTTCCTTCACCTTCTTCTTATAGATGGGGTTTAATCTGTATGGTCTCTATCTAACTGGTATTGCGCTTGGTCTGAGAGGTATCTTCATTTCTCCAACTTCTCTTTCTACCCCTTTCATCTCTGAAAATGTGGCTGGGAATAAATCACTATACTCGCGTAGTAATTCAGTTATCTTTTCCATTGTCTCACTATCCCAGTAATCTCCAATGATGGCTATCTTGGGATTCTCTTCAGTCCCAATATTGACCTTCTTAATATTCATAGGTGTAGTGAACTCTTCTAATTGTAATTGGGGTCCTTCCAACCCTCTTTCTCCTTCCCCTTCTATTATCTATATGTGATCACGTGGGTTGTCTTCTACTTCTTCATCCTCTGTGACTTGATAACAATAAATTAGTTGTTCAAGTGTTTATTTTTTGTAATATCCATCTACTGTCACTGTATGTACCCAATACTCTTCAAATATCTTCTTTTTGATCCTATTTAATTCTATATCCACCCATGGATTCTCACTTTCAAATGCAAAGGTTCTCATAAAGTTCAGTTGTACTGCTCCCCAACTCACAACTTCTCTACACAGTTCATACTCTTTGTACCAATTACTTGGTATTCCTTCTAATGTATGAATAAAGTAATGAATCCATTCCATTGGTGGTACAAATTTCCACTTAGTTACACAATCATTTATGTGATTTCTTGGGTTCCCTCTTCCATCATACTTATGTAAGGGTCTATCCTCCTGACTCCTACCAAATCTTATGTGCATTAGTTGCTTCCACTAATTCTAGTCCTGAATTACCTCCTTATGTGCACCCCGCCATCGTGAAGGTGTGTCCCTCAATGCTATATCCAACACTAATCATATCTCACTATCCAAAACCTCTGATTCAAACTCTTTTAGGAAGTTTTCTAAATTTTCCTCTTCAGTAAATGTGGGAAACTGTCTTACTTCTATCCCAATCCACCTTACTACGCATGTAATTCTGACACACCTCCTAGTAGATACTTCATGCAATCTTTGCTGCTAGTTTTCTACTCCAATATCCAAATATGACATGTCGGAATTGATACTCCTCCAATTGAGTAATCCATCTGCAGTTGGATTCACATAGTCTTCCTCTCGCGCAATAGTTCTATACAACTGGTTTACATCATCCTATAGAACACTGTCAGGCATAGGTTCTACATATCTTTCACAATCTGAGGGATATAAAGGTAATACTGCCCTAAATTTCCTAGCTTCAATAATCATCTTTCTAGTCTTTACATTAATTATGGTCTAATTATCAAAGGCCCAATTAATTCCCAATAGTGATGGAAATGGTATAGACTCATCCACCATATCCATTACCTCAGAATCTGTTGTGGTGCACACACCATCTATATCCACTATTGTATTCCTCAATCTATCCATGGGAATCACTCTCTACTGGTTTTCTAGCTTAAATTGGGTATTGGAATACCCTAGTCTAGGTTCTCCCATTGCTTCGCAAGACTTCTTTTGCAAAATGTTGACATCTGATCCTAAGTCTAGGATAACATTTCCCAGGTTAAAGTCTCCTATGTTTTCATTCAATCTGAATTCTCTGCTAGTTATTTTATTTCTATGGATCTAATTGATCTTCTTTGGTTCTATTCCTATCCCTTCTTCTATGCTATATTTCTCAAGCATACTTTTAAATAAATCCATGACACTCTTATCTTTAAGTAATTTAAAGAAAGATTCCAAGATATTATTTAAGTTACTTACTTTCTCTGTTTGCTCTCCTTTGTAAGTATGATCCAAACACCGAGGCATATCAGAATAGGAGCATCATACTTCTGCATAGTTTTCAATGTGGAGGCTTCATTCTCCTTCAAGTTCTTCTTCTTTTCTTCCTTGAAAGTTTCATTTTCCTTATTTGCATCAAACTGTTGCTGTGACTGAGTGTTCTTCTGAATCCAACATTGAGATTCCTTCTTCTGATCTTGTGCATCTAAACCTGTATTCACTCCTCCTCTATTCACTATATTGATGTTCCTCCTAGGATCCCTTATTTCTGCAACAATCCATTGAACATTCTGGTTATTTAGATTCCTCTTCTCCTGGATCTTTGTCATTAACTTCGGGAAATCTTCTGTCATGTGATATGCTGCGCGACAATACATACATGTTGTTGCTGTTTGAGGAAAATATCTGGAATAGTTTCCTTGATGTTGAAAGTTATGGAAGATAATAGTCCCTTTGCCTCTTCCCACTCCTCCTCTTCCTCTACCTCTGAATCCTCCTCTGTTCCTTTTAGGTAGCTAGAGAGGTAGTGGGGGGGCCCGAAGGGCCCACAGTTATAATACTGGAGACCATTCAATGTAAGGTGGACTAGGTCCACTATATTATTAAATAAGGCTCACTATGATAGTTAAACATAATAAATGGGTAGTTAAAAATAATAAATGTGAGAGGACTTCTTAGAAGGTTCTACTTCTAGAAGATTCCTCCTCTAGAATGTTCTTAGGTGGTGGTAGCACTATATAAAGGGGTTCAAGCAATGTAATGGGATATGAAGAGAAATATTGTGTTTGGAGCTGAAGCTCATTAGAAGGAAGCCCCCTCGAAGAGGCAAGTGAACAGGAGAGGATCCCTTCCATAATAGGATCCATTGTATGGTGTTTCCCTACCTCAAGGGTTTTGGATATTTCTTATTAAGAACCTGAATAGATTTACAAATATAATCACCACAAATATTGAATACACAATAGATCCACAAAGAAATATAGAATAAATCACACTATATTATTACCAAACCCTTGAGGTAGGGAAACACCATACAATGGATCCTATTATGGAAAGGATCCTCTCTTGTTCACTTGACTTTTCGAGGGGGCATCCTCCTATTGAGCTACCTCTCCAAATACAATAATTCTCTTCATATCCCATTACATTGCTTGAACCCATTTATATAGTGCTACCATCACCTAAGAACCTATACCATATCTGAACCTATACTAGATCTGCAAATATACTTCAGAAATAACCAAGAATAAACCATAAACCATTCACCATAACAATGAATAGAAGAAATATCCAAAACCCTTGAGGTAGGGTAACACCATACAATGGATCCTATTATGGAAGGGATCATCTCCTGTTCACTTGCCTCTTCAATGGGGCTTCCTCCTAATGAGCTTCAAGTCCAAACACAATATTTCTCTTCATATCCCATTACATTTCTTGAACCCCTTTATATAGTGCTACCATAACCTAAGAACATTCTAGAGGAGGAATCTTCTAGAAGTAGAACCTTCTAAGAAGTCCTCTCACATTTATTATATCTAACCACCCACTTATTATGTCTAACTACCATAGTGAGCCTTATTTAATAATATAGTGGACCTAGTCCACCTTACATTGAATGGTGTCCACTATTATAACTGTGGGCCCTCCGCCCCCCCCCCCCACTACCTCTCTAGCTACCTAACATTCCATCCCCCTTATGAAAGCGTTGTCCTCAACGCTTGATGTACAACCATATACGAGGGTCCCATGGATAAGTATGGACCATAGTGATGAAGTAGACTAGAGAATCAAGGTCCCATGGAGAAATGAAAACCATCATGCTGAAGTAGTCCAACATCGATTGTGAATTGGGGCCCCATACCCAAGTGTTCATGTGAACTCCACACGAAATATATCTGAACTCAAGAACTAACTGAAAATGATACTCCAAATATCTACATTGATCATGGGGATCCAAATATGTAGATCCCTCCATATCCCAAAAATCATTTGAATAACATACTAGTACTGAAGAATACTGAAAAATAGTGTGCATAGAAGACACTAGACTTCTCTCCATAATGTGCTCTATATGAGGTGAAGGAGAGTCATTAAATAGAAGATGGAAGTGGTTGTCATCCCAGAAATGACAACTATCCATATACCAATCATCACAATAATCCTCCAAAGCATACCAAGAATACACTTCTTGATGATATTCATTCATGATGTTCGTCATAAGAAATCTCTCCTGCATGCTATCCAATGAATCTTGAATACTATGAAAACTATCATTGAGGCCATCTACAAGGTCATGGAATCTGTCATGCAATGTGACACACCATTAGGATTTGAATGCTTCAGTAATATGTAGAATTTATTTGAGGGTTTGAGAAGAAATAGCCATTTTATCACCCTATGAAATCTGCAGTTCCGCCACCATCACACAAAAACCCAAAAAATAGAACAATAAATTATTGCAGAAAATCGCGATGTTTTCTGGAAAGACCCTGAAAAACTGTTGAATTTTAAATGCTCATAACTTCATTTCCCGGACTCCTTTTCGGCTGATTTTTGTTTTGAAATTCGGTGAAATTATGAGATGAACTTTGATATGTAATGTTTTTAGGAAAATTCGGCCTCTAGATGCTACATAAATAATAAAAAAAATTCTCACTGCCGTCCACGGAAAAATTCCTGAAAAATTACAGATTTTAAAATTTCAATATCTTGACTTCCCAGACACCGTTTCAGACGATTGTTTTTTTCAACTTGGGTTTTTTTATGAGAGGAACTAAGATATACAACCTTTTTCTGCAAATTTTGCATAGAAATATATCAAATTTTTTTGAAATGTTGCGGTCCTCTTTTTTTTTCTCCAAAAAACAAAATCTGCAAAAATAAAAAATATTTGCCCACAATGTCTGCCAAGGAAAGTGCTTTGATACCACTTATTAAGAACCTATACAAGATCTGAAAATATTCTCCAGAAATAACCAAGAATAAACCATAAACCATTTACCTTAACAATGAACAAAAGAAATATCCAAAACCCTTGAGGTAGGGCAACACCATACAATGGATCATATTATGGAAGGGATCATCTCTTGTTCACTTGCCTCTTCGAGGGGGCTTCCTCCTAATGAGCTTCAACTCCAAACAAAATATTTCTCTTCATATCTCATTACATTGCTTGAACCCCTTTATATAGTTCTACCATCACCTAAGAATATTCTAGAGGAGGAATCTTCTAGAAGTAGAACCTTCTAAGAAGTCCTCTCACATTTATTATATCTAACTACCCATTTATTATGTCTAACTACCATAGTGAGCCTTATTTAATAATATAGTGGACCTAGTCCACCTTACATTGA